>JANSVA010045540.1:0-13315 GCA_025504915.1 Erythroxylum reticulatum | reverse complement strand
CCATAAAGCACATGTTTCTCAAATTCTCATCATGTAGTCAAATTCACAAACTATAAAACATGAATGCATCAACTTGTGTCCATAATAGAATGTTCTATACATTTCCCATAAGGGTCCTGTGTAGTCGTGAGTAGAACGTAGTAATGCAATCCCACAATATGGTCTTGCGTAGCCGTGAACTTATGAGAGTCCAAAGGAGCTCCATGCCACTAGCAGGCAGGCAGAGAAGCCTTTTGTCAAATTGCACTTAACAACAGAATGGATCAAACCAAACCCACATAACATGAATTTCATAACTTGTAAGCATATTGCCCAAATGGCACTTTTCTGAAGCTTGATTTTTCATAAACATAAGATATTTCGAAAACATGAAACATATTCACCTTTTGGCAGCAGCTACTATTGGGATCCAATTCCGAGCTCAATTCGACAATAAAAACTCTTCAAGCAATGATCTTATCTATGTCATTTCTCTTGACGTGATACAAAAGACTACTTTCGAGAGTCACTTAGCCCTTTGATTGATTCTCTCAAAAAAGACGCTGTGTGGGCAAGTCGATCAAAGTCAGAGCAGGGAGGGAATGTTTACAGTTGTTGTAGTATGACTTTTCATTTCCTGTTCGGTCTTTCAATAAGTAGTCAGCTACAGGCTAAGAAGCCTCGTAGTCAGACTTTTCATTGATTGAAGTAGCTCCTGGTCCTATCGAACCTGCATCTTCTCTTTTCAAAAATCACTTTCAAAGTATTTTCATAAATTATCACACAATTCATATAACAACATATTGCAATTTTCCAAATCATTCAAAAGCAATAAATACAATACTTGTGACGCCATTGAAATCATTAAACTTCTTTGATTCAAAGAAAACATTAGTGGCTCATTTACTCTATTATAAACATGTACACACCTTGATTTCGTTGCTTATAGACTTGCTCAAAATGCCTCTTCTCTTGTTCCTCTTGCCTCTTTTGATTCCCTTATACAATAACAAAAATCCTACTCAATAGGGTTTTTAATTGAAAATCCCGTAAAGTACAATCACTAAAATTAGTCTTAGAATACTTAAACCCATGCATTTTCTAAAATCCATGAATTAAAATCTTCCAAAAATCCAAAAGATTTAAAATGTCTTACCTTGATTCTTAATACCTTGATTTTTAATGAAGATATCTTTGGCTCCAATGGAAGCTCTTCTCTTCCTCTACCTTTTCTCTTCTTGAACAACCTCAAAATCTCTCCTGAAGGTTAAGAAAATTGAAACCTAGCTTGTTTTCTCTTCTTTTTCTCCTTCTCTTCATATTTCTCTCTCTTCTTCATGACACTCTCTTTTTCTCTTCAATTTTCGTTCTTCTCTCTTCTTAAAATGCAAGACCACAATTTCTTCTTCCAATTCTACCCTTAATGAGTCCAAAAAGTCCATTTTATCCTTCCTTATAGGCTTATGTTCTTTTAATCTTAAGTATCCTACCAAAAACACCTTGAACATTCCTATAACCTTAACACTTTATTTCAATTAACCTATATCATATAATCTTTCTAACAATAACATAATAGTTAACTCCACAAAATGTCATAAAGACCTCATAATTAATTTAATCATGCTTAACTTCAATGAAAAAAATTCAGGGGCCAACATTTCTCCCCCTTTTAAAGAAATTTCGTCCTCGAAATTCTTATTTGACTGATCAAGAGGCAGGGGTATGCTTCCTTTTTTGCTCCTTCGTTTTCCATTTAACTTCATCACTCAATAATTTCTTTCAAATGACCCTAGTTAGCGGATTCAATCAATCGTCTAATGACTTATTCAGATATCACACTATCTTAACTGCTTCCTAAATATATTTTAGATTACTCATAATTTTTCACATCTTGTGTCGACAACACTAATATCATATCATATCATATCAATGTTTCTTAACATACTTGCATATAACAAATTATGAAATAGAGACATCTTTGTTAGTAGTACTAACTCATAAGTCAATGATCCAGTTTTTAGTAACTTCACATGGACCAATATAATTCAAGCTTAGTTGATCCTTTATCCTAACCTGAGCACATCTTGTATTCAATCTAAGCACATCTTAGAAGTTGATACTCTCAGAAACATTTAATCTTTTGCTTTATAGTTCACATCTCTTTAGTATCAGTACATTTAACTCTTATGTCTATCTCACTATATTCTTAGCCTTTAGCGTTAATCCACCTAATTCATTCATCTTTCTTTAATCACTTAATTTCTAATATTGATCAATTTCACTTTTTAACAACCTCTCAATCAATTCTAGCCTTAAACTATTTTTAGGCTTTAATCATCATAATACAAAAGCGAATGACTCTTTCTATCACCTAACTCCTCATACAGTATTATAATGAAATCACTATGATAACGATTGTGATGCTTAAAGTCAAATGGATCTATACATTGATCTCATGTTTCTATGAACTCCACACTATAAGCCTTAAGCATATCTCTGACAGTTAAGACCGTGTGCAATTCAAACATTCAGTCACTTGATTCTACATTCTTAGCCACTAAATGATGTTCTGACGTATTCCTAGTAAGATATATAACTTACGTTACCATTTGTACTTTTCTAACAATCTCTTTACTTTATCACCTTTATCGGTACACATACTTCTTATTTCAATCACAATATATCATTCTTGCTATTTGAGCCCAAAATTTAAATCTGTTTTCAATCTCTCAATAAGATTCACAATTTTTGAATCCTTAATTTGTGTTTGGTAAGTCCTTTCATGTGAAACTGATCTTCAATTCCATAGAAAATAGAACTTTGATTTGTCCAAAATTCAACTTCACATTCTATGTTCCTTTTTACACTAGATCTGATAACCTCAATATTTGAATTCGTGCTTCACTACTATTGGGATTTCTACTTACTGTATCAAATATAACCCTAACTTTATTGGGAAATACTCATTTGTACAATCATAGTCTTTCAGTACTCTATCCACTGTCTCAGTCTCATATTCAATTTTCTCAACTCAATAATTACCTCAAACTTTAATGATCTGTACATGTATATATATATATATAGATATCCAAGATGTTTCTATACATATACTGTCTCCAAACTTTCAAAGCAATCACTACTATAGCAGCTCTAAATCATGTATCTAATAGTCAACTCATAGGACTTTAGTTGTCTCTATACATATGAAATTACTTTATTATGCTGCATTGGATTTTATCCAAATCTCTTATATAACATCATTGTATACTATAAAATATCCAAATCCATACGTTATAATTAATATTAGTATTATAATTCCTCAAAATTCTCTTTACTTTCATTACTTATATGGTTTACACATTTTTCTTCAAGTATTCAACTATTCCTCTCAACTTTTCGAATACATTTAATATATCATCAAATTTTGCTTAGATCACTTTAATCTTCAGTACCATAGTATTGTCGGGGTAATTGTTAACTCAAACAATTATTATCAAACTTCATGTGCTCCCTGATTAGTTCTCATAATTCCTTAAATAACTAATTCCTCAATAAGATAACATTGACTCGAGTTATTTTCAATTTCCCAAATAACTTCCTTTCTCGAATGATTTTCTCAATTCATTCAATTTCCTTTGATTTAACATTGAATTATTCTATTGTCTGCTCATTCATACTAATTTCTCCACACATTTCAATTTATTTTCAATCTTAACTTCTAGTGTTGTAATACATTCATCAGGTTAAATTTGTATCTCCCAAACATATTTACATAGAATATAACATGGACCTATATACTTCTTATATTAGTAATTAACGTCTCCTTAAGTTTAGGAATCCACTTATATAGTTGGATACTTTACATCAAACAAAATACATACATTCTCAGTATTATATTCTACCTCTTATCCTTAAGTCTCCGCTAGATATATGACTCTAATATTTACTTTTGAATCATTACGTATTCATTTCCGATTTGTCCTTTCATTGATCATTCTTAACATAAACTATCTGATCTGCTTAACCTAATTTAGTGAAATTCTTCTCAGAAAGAAGATTTTTGCTACTATCATCTATACTATTCATGCAATCTTTATCAATCATCTGTTATCATCCTCACATTATCAACCATTCTTAATACCTCGGGAAGACTAATTTCTATCATTCTTACAAGGTCATACCATTCTAATCATCAAAATTAATGAAGTAGTAACCATAATTACTACCGCATATGCTTAGGTGGGTATCATCAAAGTCATCCCATTTTGTCCATATATTTATTTCTATCAATGCACCAATTTATATCATACACAATTGATACTTTGATCTCCATTGATCCTAGGTGATACTTTTCTTTTTATCTTTGAATTCATTACTCATTGTAACGTCATCAAGAATCTTAATTCCACTAATATCTTCTTATACTGGATCATAACTCCTATCACAACAATTAAACAATCATTCTAACTTCTAAGTTCAACCTTTCAATTCCACTTTGCTTGTACACCTTAAATCTGGTCATTTCCACCTATGTCTCTATTTCTTCTCAGTCAATTCAGGAAAATATTTTCAAATCCATATTGATTCAAGTACATATCCACAACAAAATTTTGTCATCATATTCACTGACATAACCATAAATACTGCATCTATTTCTAACATATTGGACTACGTAAAATGCACAAACTTTCATTTTCTCATATCATGAAAGAGTATCATTTTTCTCACTAATTCTACTATCCTGAACTCTTAATAATTGCTCTTGCGATTGACATATATCCCAAATTTTGGGCTCTGATACGACAACTGTTGGACCCCGCTTTCGGAGCCTAACATTCCAGAATATCATAAGACTTGAGCAAACATATTTCTTCAATTTTAGAACAGATTTTGAGCAACCTCAACCGAGAATTACAATTTGAATTATTCATAACCTTTAATCCCCATTGTCTTAGGTTTCTAGTGATACCAAAATCATTCCATTTGGTTCAGAAATCTGAAAGTTAGGGCCCAAACATTCTTAGACTGTTATTAAACTGAAACAGTAAACTATACCCAACTTCCATCTAGAAAATTGAAAGTCTTAGGGGCTAAATTAAAATTCAATTCCTTCAGATAATTTGTAGCTATATGTCTCTAGTTTATTTAGAAACAAGAATCATCTCATTTAGAGGGCGAATGATGTTGTTATGGCGAGGGAATCAAACAAGGTTTTGTCCTCAATAATATTGAACCTGTTTTTGGCAAATTAGTATAAATTTCTCTATGGATGTCGAATTAAGGTCATATTAGGACGGTTTGAAAGAGGACTTAGTCTACAGTGCATAAGAAGATGATTCAATCTATAGTGGATAAGAAGGAAGGTTTTAGTTTATAGTGCATAAGAAGATGATTCAGTCTACAGTGGATAAGAAGATGGTATTTCTACTAGGTCTTCCTCACATCCCCAATAGTTCTAAATTACTAACTACACTCTCTAGAGCACCTCCATTTATAAAGATCATAACTTTCGACTCTGATGTCCAAAAATTTAATACTATATACTATTAGAAAGCTAGAATGATAAGCTACAACTTTCTAGAAGACAACTTTGTCTGATTTAGCCTAAATCAATACATTGTTTCTCCTAAAGTCAGAATATGAAATTTACCTCTATGGAAGACTTGAAATTTGCACTGTGAAAACTTGGAATGTCCTAAGCATAACCATTCAGCTACCAAATTGACTTCATTAAACTCTTAAATCTTGCTTGAACTCATCACATTCAGCTACATCTGATCAGTCATAATTGATATCTTTCTTTTCCATAACATCTCACTTATGTGTATATACAATGCTTAAAAACCATCTGCTCAAGTTGATAAACATCTCAAGTTGATAACTTCTTCAAGTATATCTAATTATAACTCATTATCATCCATACACAATTCATATTTCATTAACATCAAAAGAACAAAGTTTTACAAATCTTTAATGGCAATTCAAGCCATAATACATCAATGTCTCTAAATCTCAAATTACAAAAGATTCTTCAACAAATAAACTCGAAATGTGATTAAAACATTGAGCTTTCCCAAAAGTAACTCAAAATAAAAAATAAGCAAATTTGAAAAAAATCCCTTAGGCTCTTGATCACTTGATCTCGTAGCTATCACTTGAAGATGGGACAAAAAAGGGGATGAGCTTGAAAGCTCGTGGGTAACAGTTTATAACGAAAAAATAAGCAAAACCTTTGAAAACATTCACTTGTCATAGAAAATTTTGATTGAATCCGTAAAGCATATATTTCTCAAATTCTCATCATGTAGTCAAATTCACAAACTATAAAACATGAATGCATCAACTTGTTCACATATGATAAGCACATAAGAACATCATAATGGTTTGGGTGGTCCATAAACAGAACGTACTACACATTTCCTATATGGGTCCTATGTAGCCGTGAACAGAACGTACTAACGCAATCCCACATAATGGTCTTGCGTAGCCGTGAGCTTATGAGAGTTCATGAAGGAGCTCCATGCCACTAGCGGGTAGGTGGGAGAAGCCTTTTGTCAAATTACACTTAACAATAAAATGGATCAAACCAAACCCACATAACATGAATTTCATAACTTGTAAATATATTGCCCAAATGGCACTTTTCCAAAGTTTGATTTATCATAAACATAAGATATTTTGAAAACTTGATTTCATAAACATGTTATCTTTTCAAAAATCACTTTCAAAGTCTTTTCATAAATCATCACACAATTCATATAACAACATATTGCAATTTCTCAAATCATTTAAAAGAAATAAATACAACACTTATGATGCCATTGAAATCATTAAACTTCTTTGATTCAAAGAAAACATTAATGGCTCCTTTACTCTATTATAAACATGTACCCACTTTGATTTCCTTGCTTATAGACTTGCTCAAAATGCCTCTTCTCTTATTCCTCTAGCCTCTTTTGATCCCCTTATATAATAACAAAAATCCTACTCAATAGAGTTTTCAATTGAAAATCCCGCAAAGTACAATCACTAAAATTGGTTCTAGAATACTTAAATCCATGCATTTTCTAAACTCTATGAACTAAAATCCTTCCAAAAATCCAAAAGATTTAAAATGATCTTACCTTGATTCTTCACCAAATGAAGAGATCTTTGGCTCCAACGGAAGCTCTGCTCTTCCTCTACCTTTTTCCCTACTTGAATAACCTCAAAATCTCTCTTGAAGGCTAAGAAAATTGAAACCCTAGCTTGTTTTCTCTTCTTTCTCTCCTTCTCTTCTTCTCTTCGTATTTCTCTCTCTTCTTCATGACACTCTCTCTTTTTCTCTTCAATTTTCGTTCTTCTCTCTTCTTAAAATGCAAGACCACAATTTCTTTTTCCAATTATACCCTTAATGAGTCTAAAAAGTCTATTTTACCCTTCCTCATAGGCTTATGTTCTTTTAACCTTAAGTGTCCTGCCAAAAACACCCTTGAACATTCCTATAACCTTAACACTTTAATTCAATTAACCTATATCATATAATATTTCTAATATTAACATAATAATTAACTCCACAAAATTCCATAAAGACCTCATAATTAATTTAATCATGCTTAACTTCATTGGAAAAAAAATTCGAGGGCCAACACTTACACACCTTCCGTATATTTGACTATTGTTATATATTTTTACATGATAGGCAAGCTCGCTGTGTATAATACCATCCTTCGTAGGTCAATGTTGTGTGCATTAGGCAAGTGCTTTCACCCTATCCTTACTTATAAAGTTTCTAATGATAAAAGAAGTTGGAGAGGTATAGGGAGATCAAATGCAGTGATAAAAATGTCATTGGCTTCAATAAAGGACTATAAGACCTTATATACCATAATAATAGGTGAATTTAAGGTGAGAGATCCAAATAAGGAGCAAAGGATTGAATCGGTGGAAAATGGTGAAGAATTCCCTATAGCAAGTCCAGGGGAAGGAAAAATATCAAAATATGAATAACATTAGCTAATGATCACAAAATAAGTATGCAAAATTTTATTAAACAACATTTAAATATATGCATATGGTCAACCTCTTGCAAGCCGGTTATAAGCCTTAATGCCCTAACCCACAAGTCTATTATGGAATAAACCGCATGGTCAGTCAAATAGAAAAAACAGATATTGTTATTAAATGATAATAGACCATAGATGTGGAGCTAGGAAAATTACTACAAGTAAGTTTATTTAGGAGTTGGACCATCTTGAATGTCTAGCAAACGTGGTAATAATAAAGAAAGTAATGGAAAGTGGCTAACGTGCAATAATATTACTGGCCTAGACAAAGCATGTCCCAAGGATAATTATCATTGTTAAAGATTAATCAACTAATAAATGCTACAATCAAGGAATAAGCTCTTACACAACAAGGATACTTACTTAGGTTATACTCAAATTTTAATGCACAAAGCAAATCAAGAAAAAAAATGTTACTTATCACTTACAGAGCAACTTACTACTATAAAGTATTGTCATTTTGTCCAAATCATATAGGTAGCATATATTAGCATTTAGTCAAAAAAAATTTCCTATCAACTTGGTTGAAATATAGAGACCTAATTTGACGATATAATCATCAAGAAAAAGAAGGAGAAAGATCATCTAGAAGACTTGCTATAATGCTTTAGAAGGTAAGATGTGAAACTTAGATTACAACAAAGTAGCCTTTTGGCTATGTTTTTTTGGCAAAGATTGAAAATTGTAGCTAAAAGTCACATTTTAGCTACATTTTGCTAAAATTGTTAAAAGTCGCACTTTTGGCTACATTTTTCCAAAATTATACCCTATTGTATTAAAACAATGATGCGCAAGTTTTTCATTCTCTTTTGTTCTTCTTTTTTTGGCTACGAATATATTTTCAAAACCAAATGTGTCATTTCATAGCTAAAAGTTACAAATTTGTAATTTGAGTTAAAATATTTGGCTATGAAAATTTATTCATAGTCCAATGTTTTCATTTTTCTTCTTTTGGCTACAAATATATTTTCATAGCCAAATGACTTTATTTGGATACGAAAATAAAATATGTAGCTATGAATATAATATCATAGCTAAATGGCTTTAGCTACAAAATAATTTTCGTAACTAAAAGTGGCTACGAATATTTCTTCTGTTCTTCTTCTTTTGGACATGAAAATAAATGGCTTTAGCTACAAAAAAATTTTCGTAACTAAAAGTGGCTACGAATATTTCTTCTATTCTTCTTCTTTTGGCTATGAAAATATTTTCACAGCCAAAAGAAGAAGAACAGAAGAAATATTCGTATCCAAAAGAAGAAGAATAGAAGAAATATTCGTAGCCACTTTTATCCACGAAAATTATTATTTTTGTAACCAAAAGTTTTATTTCTTAAGGAAAGTACAAAAAGCATAGTTTCAGCT
Organism: Erythroxylum reticulatum; assembly: GCA_025504915.1. Lineage (NCBI taxonomy): Eukaryota > Viridiplantae > Streptophyta > Magnoliopsida > Malpighiales > Erythroxylaceae > Erythroxylum > Erythroxylum reticulatum. The sequence goes on along the minus strand of JANSVA010045540.1, from coordinate 3,927 downwards.
ACAAAAATGACATCATTTTGTCCATTAAAAAGATGTCGTATTTTTCTTTTTGAAAACCTAATTACGAAGTAGAATTCGCGTTCCAAAAACTATAGTGGTCCATCATTGTCTTCATCCACACTCCATCTTTGTCTCCAGTGTTCATCTTCATCCACACAGGAGTTCTTCTTCTCTAAGTAATTTTGATTTTGTTTATTGTAATAGTTTGGTATTAATTACAAGTCTTAATAAGTGTTTAGAGACTTACGTTGTTAATGGAAGTAGTGATTGGGAAGCTAAACAAGAAAATGAAATGGTTCTTTCAAAACTATTTCCTATTTAGGATCTCAACTAGGATACTGGACATTTTAGATAGGGATTGATGTTATACCACACTTCATAACCAAAAATTAAGTTATTTTGGAACGATAATCTAATTAAATTCACACTAAAGGTAATGCTTTGATGTCAAGCTACTACAGAACTAGAGGAAAATAGGTATCTATACCTTCTTGAGGAAAACATGATAGGATGGCATTATTTTTCCAATGATATTTGTCCTTACGTCGAATAATTTTGAGTTAAACTCATCATCAAAACTAATGCATTCATTATTGTCCTATATATTCCTTTCTCTTTATTTTTTAGATTGATTTTGACATATCTGACTAATTATTTATAGCTCATTTGATGATTAGTCTTCAAACTTGAAAACAATCCTTGAACTTTTACATCAAGATAATGCCTTATATTCTCAAAAAAAGATAATGCCTTATAAAGTATATTACAATGGTTGTTATTAATTCTTGATCATAACTGTAACAGTCCAGATCACCCGCTCACAGATATTGTCTGCTTTGGACCTTGGCCCACCCAAGCCCTCACGGTTTTGCTTTTCCCGAGAACTTCCCAGGAGGTCACCTATCCTTGTACTACTGTTATAACACCGAACTTTCGGAGTCCTTTTGCGTTGTACTGTATTTGGAGATACTACTGTATATTGATATATACATATGGTTGTATATGAGTTCAAAGATGTATTTACGCCATTTGGGTGTATATGTAAATGATTTATAATGTTATATGCCCTCATATGAACTTAAAATTCATCGGTAATGCAGAATCTTGAAGATTTCCGACATATGAGCTTTTAAATGGATAAAAACTGAGTACATGGGATGGATATGACCATGGTGGTTAAATTAAATGTGTTCTAATATCTTAGAGGTGATTAGACATGATTTATAGACTTATTGGACACTTAGAAAGTTTAATTGGAAAAGTTGATGTACATAAGGACTTATTTGCAAATTGTCAAAAGTTAAAGGACTTAATAGTAATTTTTCAGTTAAACTTTCTAAGTGTCTAATAAGTCTATAAATCATGTATAATCACCTCTAAAGCATTTAAACACATTTAATTTAACCACCATGGTCATATCCATCCCATGTACTCGGTTTTATCTTCTTAAAAGCTCATATGTCGGAAATCTCCAAGATTCCGCATTACTGATGAGTTCCAAGTTCATGTTAGGGCATATAACATTATAAATCATTAACATATACACCCAAATAGCTTAAATACATATTTGAAATCATGTACAACCATATGTATATATCAATATATAGTAGTATCTCCAAATATAGTACAACACAAAAGGGCTCCGAAAGTCTGGCATTACAAGAGTAGTACCTGGATAGGTGATCTCCTGAAAAGTTCTTGAGAAAAGCAAAACCGTGAGGGCTTGGGTAGGTCAAGTTCCAAAGTGGACAATATCTGTGAGCGGGTGGTCTGGGCTATTACATTTATGATTAAGAATTAATAACAAGCATTATAATATACTTTATAAGGCATTATCTTTTTTTGAGAATATAAGTTATTATCTTGATGTAAAAGTTCAACGATTGTTTTCAAGTTTGAAGACTAATCATCAAATGAGCTATAAATAATTATCCAGATATGTCAAAATCAATCTAAAAAATAAAGAGAAAGGAATATATAGGACAATAATGAATGCATTAGTTTTGATGATGAGTTTAACTTAAAATTATTTGACTTAAGGACAAATATCATTGGAACAATAATGCCATCCTATCATGTTTTCCTCAAGAAGGTATAGATACTTGTTTTCCTCTAGTTCTGTAGTAGCTTGACATTAAGGTATCGAACTCTTAGAGAGAGTTATTGGTGGCTAGGGATGAAGAGAGATAGTAGAATTTGTGGTCAAATGCCTTTCCTGTTAACAAATTAAGGCAGAGCGTCGGAAACCAGCAGGTATGTTATAGTCTTTACCTATTCTAAAATAGAAGTGGGAGCATGTAACATTGGATTTTGTAGTTGGATTATCTAGTACATCGAAGGGTTATGATGCTATTTAGGTTATAATGAACAGATTGATGAAGTTTGCACATTTTCTGCCTGTCCACACAATTACTCCTTGGAGAAATTGGCAAAGCTATATATCGATTTGATTGTAAAGCTACATGGGGTGCCAATTTCTATAATATCATAAGGGGATCCAAGATTCACCTCATGATTATGGCCAAAATTCAAGTGATCTTTAGGGACTAAAATGAAGTTTAATACTGCCTTCCACTCTCAGATCAATGGTTAGTCAGAGAGGACCATTTAGAAACTGGAGGACATGTTGAAAGCTTATGTGATGGAATTCAAAGAAGTTGGGACCGACACTTGCCTTTGAAAGAGTTCGCTTATAACAATAGTTATCAGACAAGTATTAGTATGCCACCATATGAAGCACTTTATGGGAGGAATTTCAAGACACCTCTATGTTGGGATGAGGTTTGTACAACTAGAATCGAAGGAGCCAAATTGATAGAAGTCACCACTCAGAAGTTAAAAGTCATTCGAGAGAAGATAAAAGTCACCCAGGATCGTCAAGAGAGTTATGCGGATAAGAGGTGACGACTGTTAGATTTGCAGACAGGATTTTTTTGCAGATATAACAATGGAAGGGTATCATTAGATTTCAGAGTCGAGGGAAGCTAAACCCTAGATATATCAGACCTTTTCGTATCCTGGAGTGTGTCAGGATTGTGACATATCGGTTGGAATTGCCACAAGACTTGGATAAGATCCATAACGTGTTCCATGTCTCGATGCTTAAAAAGTACTTACTAGATCCATCTCATGTTTTGGAGACACCTTCAGTAGAATGAAGGGAAGACCTAAGTTTTGAGGTAAAACTAGTGCAGATTTTAGATCGACAGATAAAGAAATTACATAGCAAGGAGGTGCCCATGGTTAAGGTTCTTTAGAAGAGTGATAAGGTTGAGGAGATGAGATGAGAACTTGAGGATACTATAAGACGTCAGTACCCCCATTTATTTGTATTCTCGACTTAGAAGTTTCGAGGACGAAACTCTTGTAAGGAAGGGAGGACTTGTAACATCGGACTTTCGGAGCCTTTTTTTGTTGTACTGTATTTGGAGATACTACTGTATATTGATATATACATATGGTTGTATATGAGTTCAAAGATATATTTAAGCCATTTGGGTGTATATGTAAATGATTTATAATGTTATATGCCCTTACATGAACTTGGAATTCATCGGTAATGCGGAATCTTGGAGATTTCTGACATATGAGCTTTTAAGTAGATAAAACCAAGTACATAGGATGGATATGACCATGGTGGTTAAATTAATGTGTTATAATGCCTTAGAGGTGATTAGACATGATTTATATACTTATTGGACAATTAAAAAGTTTAATTGGAAAAGTTGATGTACATAAGGACCTATTTGCAAATTATCAAAAGTTAAAGGACTTAATAGCAATTTTCAATTCTTAGAGGACCAATTCGTAATTTTATAAATTTAAGGGGCTTACTTATAGTTTTCAAAATTCCAGGGACCAAAATGAAAATAAAAGTTTTGGTGATTCCCAAATTTTGGGCTTAATTGCAAATTTAGGAAAGTTTGG
>JANSVA010045503.1:0-13319 GCA_025504915.1 Erythroxylum reticulatum | reverse complement strand
ATGTGTATTCATGAACATGCCAAGACAATTTTAAACACTCATAACCCGTTCCAAATGACTATTCTACCCTTCCCATCCGTGATGGGATGTTACCGTTACAATTCTCCCCCTTAATAAATTTCATCCTCGAAGTTCTTATCTAATTGATCAAAAAGGTAGTGGTGTTGTTTCCTCATATGCTCCTCCGTTTTCCATTTAACTTCATCACTTGAATAATTTTTTCCATTTAAATATAGTCATTGGAATCACTAGATTTTTCAGTCGCTTATTCAGATTTTACACTATCTTAACTGTTTCCTCAATATATTTTAAATTACTCATAATTTCACTTTCGATATCAATAACACATATATCGGATCATAACAATATTTCCTAAACATATCCATGTAACACTGTGTGAATCTGGAACGTCTTTTATTAGTAATAATAACTCATAAGTCAATGGTCCTATTCTTACAATAATTTCATATATACTAATACAATTTGGGCTTAGTTTATCCTTTTTCCTAACCCGAGCATACCAAGGTGATACTCTCATAAACATTTCGTCTTTCACTTAATAAGTCACATCTCTTCAGTGTTAATACAATGAACTCTTATGTCTATCTCTCTATATTCCATATCTTCGATGTTGATCCACCTAACTCATTTATCTTTCTTAAATCACTTAACACCTATTACAAATTCATTTCACTTATCAATAATATCTTGAATCAATTATGGCCTTCAACCATTTTTAGTCCCTCTTCATTCCAATATAAAGGCGAACGACTCTTTATATCGTATAACGCCTCATATGGTATTCTAATGATATCACTGTGATAATGATTGTTATGCTTAAAGTCAACTAAAGCTACACATTAACCTCATGTTCCTACGAACTCCAAAATATAAGCTTTAAGTATGTCTCCAACAGTCAAGACCATTGGCAACTCATACATGCAATCACTTACTTCTACATCCTTAGCCATTAAATGTTGTTTTGGAGTATTCCTATTAGGATGTATAACTTAGGTTGATTTTTGTGCTTTCTTTAATAATCTCTTTGCTCAATCATCTATATTAGGTACACATGCTTCTTATTTCAATCACAAAGTATCATTTTCCAATTCAAACTCAAAATTCGGATTCATTTTCAATTTCTCTGTAAGATTCACAAATTATGAATCCTCAATTTGGGCTTTGCTAATCTTTTCAGGTGAAACTAATCTTAAATTTTCAATGTAGCTAATAATACTTCATTTTGCCCCAATTTCAACTCAACATTCTATACTCTTTATTGAACTAGGTTTGTTAACCTCAATATCTGAATTTGTGCTATTTTTTATTGAATTTTCTGTTCAATGCATTATATAGACACTAGCTTTACCAGGATAGTACTCATCTGTACAATTATAATCTTTCATTAATTATATCCATTGTCTTAGTCTTATATTCAATCCTTTCAAACTCAATAATTACCTCAAACTTAAATTATCTGTATATTTATATATATCCAAAAACGTTTCTTTGTACATATAATATCTCCAAGCTTTTAAAACAATTACTATTGTAGCAAGTTCTAAATCATGTATCAAATAATCAACTTATGGGACTTTAATTGTCTCTATGGATACAAATTCACTTTATTATGCTGCAATAGATTGCATCTAACATCATTATATATTACAAAATCTCTAAATCTAAATGATATAATTAACATCAAAGTTGTAATCAATCAGTATTTTAATTCCTCAAATGTCATTTTACATTCATTAGTCCATACAATTTACAAGTTTTTCCTCAAACATTTTTATCAAACGGCTAAGATTAGTAAAACTCTTTAATAGTCTCTGATAGTATCTAATATACAACTAGTTCTAGAAAACTCCAGATCTCTTATATATTCTTGGAGTTTCTCACTTCATCATTACCTCTACTTTCTTTGCGTCTCCTAATATGCCATGTTCAAATACTATACAACCTAACATTTTATTCGATCAAGCTAAAATTCACTCATATTGAACTTGGCATATAATTGTTTCTACCTTTATGATATGTAAGATTTACTTCAACTATTCAAAACATTCTTCTCAACTTTTTGAATACATTCAATATATCATCTATAATCATAGTCACTAATTGATCTAAGAAAAAATTAGGGCACTTTACTCTTCAATAACAAAATACACTTAAGGGCATTTTTAACTCCAATAAATATTGCCAAAACTCTATGTCCCCATGATTAGTTCTCGTAATTCCTTAAGTAACTAATTCCTTAATGAGGTAATATTATCTCATGTTATTTTTAGTTCCATAATTGAATTCTTTTCTTAAATGATTTTATCCATTCATCCGATTTCCTTTGATTTCACATTGACTTATTCTAATGTCTATTCATTCGTACTAGTTTCTTCACACATTTCAATTTATTTGCAATCTTAACTTCCTATGTTGGTAACACATTCATTAAATCTAATTTGTATCTCTAAACATATTTGCATAGAATATAAGGTGGACCTAAGTTCCTTCACCAATAGCAATAATATCATCCCAATTTCATGAACCTACTAATGTAAATGGGTTACCTTTCATTAACAAGATAAATGTACTCTCTATAGCATATTCAACCTCTTATGCTAGAGTCTCTGTTAGAAATGGGAATCCAATATTCACTTTTGATTTGTTCCAGGATCATTCATTCTAAAAAGTAGACCATCTGGTCTACTTAAGCTAATTTAGTGAAATTCTTCTTCAAAAGAAGGTTTCTTGCTACTTCATCTATACTGTGCATAAAATCGTTATCAATCAACTATTTTCATCATTACTTATCATCCATTTTTTAATACCTCAAATAGATGAATTCCAACTATTTATGATCTCTTAATAAGAGTAATTTCTATCATATCTTACACGATTAGTATATTCCTTATAACAAAACTTAGTGGAATAGTAAACATATTCATTTACTCTTATACTTTGGTATGTTCCATCAAGATCATTACATCTTATCTAGAGATGTATTTATGACAATTCACCAATTAATATCTTTCGCTAATGATACCTGGATTTCAATTAATTCTAAACAACATTTCTATTTTTATGCCTACCATGATCGTGGTGGATCTTTCACGATCATGGTGGATCTTTTCACGATTGTGACAGAACTAAATAATCTCAGCCACGATCGTGAGGACTATGCCACGATCGTGTCCTGCTTCTTTTTCCTTCCTTTTACTCAAATTTATCGCACAAAGTAACATCATTTACACTCTCAATCTATCCCCAATTGATCATTATAAACGCTTTCATGCGCTACTCTGAGTCATCTTATAAGTTTAACTGTGGGGGCTAAAACTGATGAGCATTTAATAATTCATAGATCACTTCCTATATCATCTTCAAACATATAACATATATGTGCTAATAACATCACTTGTTCAAGTAATCACATTATCAGATATGCACAAACCAACTTAACCTTGGGGGCATTTTTTTCTTATCTCATTCTCATTTATCTCCTCTTCCTATCATCATTTATTTCATTATATATATATATATATACATATATTCGCAATCAATTCAAAATTATAGATGCATAATCGTCATGACATTCTAATCTCAATTCCACTAATATATTCTTATGGTGGATCATAACTCTTGTTACATTAATCAATAACCATTTCAGTTTCAAGTTCATCTTCTTAAGGTCAAAAATTTTTTTGTTTTCATTCCATTGTGCTTGTATACTTTAATCTCATCATTTCTACTTATATCTCTATTTTCCTTAAACAATCCACAATAATGGATTCACATCTATATCACATTTAAGGATATATCACCACAGTACAATATTGATGTCATATTCAATAATACGTCCACCAATACAAATATTTTGAATCTTTATCTGTCATATCTAAACATATATTATTTCGCATTTTTAAATATCCACAAACTTTCATTTTCTCACATTATAACAGATCATCATTCTTCTCATTATTTCTATTAGCTCAAACTCTTAACAAATGTTCATGCATGTGACTTATGTAAATACAACTCAGATTGGGGATCAGTTGCTACTGCCTATTATGACATGTCTAAAATGCATGTACCTTGACACATATTTTGAAAAACACCCATGTAAGATACTAAATTTGGGCTCTAATACCAAATTGTAGCACCCTATTGCCATAGGGCATATCCCTAAACATACCGACAGTATTTGAGAACATATTCTATGAGGGTGGCATGCTAGAACAATCAGTCAATTAAACTCATTACAAAATTTTCACATTATCACACGCATATACGGAAAATCAATAAACAAATCGGGCTCACTTTATTCATAAAAATTTTCATTCACAGGTGTTACTACACTCATTGATCAATATCATTTACAAACATTTCCAATTTGGAAAGTCATTACAAAATATAATTTTTTAAATACCCGAGGTACAATAATTGTGGAATACACAATTTGATACAAAAATAAAGAAATACATATGCAAACGCAAACTAATCCCAACCTCTATCTCTTTCTCGAATGCAGTAATTGGACTCCAATTTGTCTAACTAAAGATCTTCTCTAAGAATGAAAAATAATGTTGTAATTTTATGGTGAGTTTTGCGAACTCAGTGAGTGGACCATCCTCAATGGCTCACCCAATCACATAACACGTCAATTTATATAATCACATAATTTACATCATTTTATTTATCAAGATGTAGCATCACAAAACTCTTTTGTTCACAATTTTCACATTTCTCATTCAGCATAATTCAACAACACATTTCAATCACTCAAACATACATATTAAATGTATATGCAATGCTCATGAGACTCACTTTCTTTTATTATTTTTGTGACCGAGTACCTGTAATTGTCCCGTATCTATTCTGGATACCGGGCTCATTAATAACAATCCCCCCTTATTTGTTAGGGATACAGGGCTCATTGTATATAGTGAGCCTTTAGCTCTTAATCACTTTCTAAGCTTTAAGCTCTTTTTTGGTGGCTACTCCGGTCACAACAACCTTTATCTATTCATGCATTCATGTATGAATTACATCACATGTATTCAAACAACAAAATGTGATCAATGTTACACATTCAAATTAAGTATCACTATCTTATTCACATTTGTCATCGGACCTTAGTTCAACATTCAACATTTAAGTTGAGAAAACATATAGTCAGTCCAATTCACATTCAATAAACACTTCCAATGTTATTTATAAATCAAATTCCTCGAACATTCAATGTTCGGAATTAATAAAATCATATTCGCATAATCATTAAAAATAGAATTTAAATAGAATAATCGTTTAAAACAAGACCATCTGGGTCGATTCACATTACGCTCCAAATTAGCATTTGCATCCAAGATTTAGAAACATCTAGATGCGGACGTTCTATCCTGTATCAACATTAGACAATACACATATTGCTCACACATTATTAATTGCACAATCTTATAAATACTCAATCACATACATATGTATATGTGATGTGTATAATGCAAGCTCAATGACAATCTCGGGTATATTACCTAAATTCACTTCTTATGCTTATTCTCATTTCATAATTCATATTAGAACTTCTGTTTACACTTCATTTGTGCATGATCATTCTAAGTTCTCCATTAAATCCTTGTCCTTTGCATGTGTCTAGCTTATTCTTAGGCTTACACCTTAAGAACACTTGGTTATTTTAATATCATAATTCAATTTCTCATCATTTCTTTTCTAACATTATATGCTCTCATAATACCCAATTCCCATTCACATTTACTAATACATATTATTCAACTCCTTTGCATCATAACTACAATCATATGAACATCTTTATTCTCATTATACTTATAACTTTGATACTTTGATATCAATAAGTCACTAAATTATAACCCCAATTATCACTTCATACATAACACACCTTTAATAACTTAATCCAAGCATTATTCTAGGTTCAATTTAAGCCTAAATTAAGTCCAAATAGACAGTGAATGTCCATTGGGCCGACCTTCTTTGGTTTTCTAGCTTTCCAACTCTTCCCATGTTCGTTTGAAGGGATATCATGTCCACTGGGTGGACCTTTACGGGTCACTTATAGAAATGTGAAATTTTGATCTTTTAAACAGAAAAATCTCTCCTCAGGGTCTGCATAGAAGTTGTAGGACTTGAAGTCCTCTTTGAAAGGAAACTTAAATGACCTCAATAAGAGATGCACATCAAAAGTTATGCCTCTTGCCCTAAAATCTATGTAATTGCATCCTTATTTCGAAATTTCTAACTCTTTACTTACTAAATTCAACACCTTATGCTTGGTCTATCATTTCTAGTTTAATTACTCATCATTTCCCCATCATTCTTAACTCCATTTTAGATTAATATCATCTATAAACAAATTATAGTCCATGATTGATCATGAACACTAAAAACAGAATATATATATATATACACACACACACATTCATCATCTACTTTTTGCACATATTCAACTTCATTTCCACTTTTATTTCACTTCTAACTATCACCTTAATTCTTCCCATTTCAAAACACCACATTCCTTCCTTTCTTTATCTCTAGAATCATTTTAGTTCATCTCTAAAACATGCTAAGAGATCCATATTAATTCACTAAGAAAATTGAACATAAAACCCATTATCTATCAAAATTTTCTACACTTTTTCCTACACTATCTTTAATGATCATTCTAACTTAAATCATCTCAACAACAACTTATAAAATATTGATTATCTTAAACACAAAAATAAGAAATCAATGTTTTCATTTTTTTCACCCACATTCCAACATATATAAAACACCATTTACTCTTTTAATCCAACATTATATCATTCCATAATCTATTACCCATCAAAACACAAAAGCCAGACATGGATATATTCATTGTGCACCCACATTACACATATATTTCCAACATCTTTTTCATGATCATTTTATCACCAACTATCATCATATATGCTTCTATTTAGACAACCCATGAAGAACAAAGTTTATCTCACTTGATTAAACTCCAAGCTTCTTCAATCACCATGAAACCCTAGCTTTCCATGGATTTAGACGATCATCATCATCATTCAAGGTAAAAGGGTTAGGCCTTTTAGTAACAAGATGGAGAAGACAACGAATCTTGAAGAAACAAAGTGAAAGAGTTGGACAAAAATCAACATGATAAGGGTGAGAGTGAGATGGTCGTGAGTGAAGAAGAGAGCAATTAAAGAAGATGAAGAAAAAAAGCTTGTATCAGAAATGACAAGTGAAAAACCATGAGATGGTCTCATGGTCTTTATTTTAGGTAAATAAAATCGTAAAGCTGAGTGGGAAGTGTTGTGACACTTGTCACTTGCCACTTGTCATTTTATTGTGGTCTCCAATTGGCTCTTTTAAAAAGTTAGTCCATTTGTCTCCAATTTATATTCTAATTGTCTCCAAATTTTAAATGACATATGTCATCAAATCCCAATGTCATTTATAAAAATTTCCACTACCATTTGACTCTTATTTCTATTTCTATTCATCAATTGCTCTGCCACTTGACATTTTTTTAGTCCAAAAATACCCTTAATTCCAGAAAATTCTCATATTTCGCCAAAAATTCGAAATCAATAATTTAATTCACCAGATCAATTTTTAATGAAAAATATTGACTATTTACATCATAATCACATTAAAACAATCATATATAGACGAAAAATGTCAAATGAGAGCATGAACAATTCATTGTAATGTGTGCAATAATCAAATTTATGTGTGTGTATGCTAACATTATGCATAAGCATGAAATTCATTTTTCTAATCTCTCATTGCTATTTTTCAATTATAGAAATCTAGGGTTATAACCCTTAGTATGGAAAAAGGATGTTAGATTGGAACTCTAATATATTTAACAGGGATAAGATATTCCTTAAAGCCTATGATTGTAGAGATTTTAGGGACAGTTATGAGACACTTGCAGAGACAAAGAAGTAGGATTTATCAGTGTTAATGATTAATCTAAAGAGCTTCTTGAACAAATTACATACTTTAGAAAGAATGGAGACTGTTATGGTATCTGCTTTGGAGAAAATAAAGACATCATTAGTAAAACTAAGACTTACAATGTTGAGCTTCTTGCATCTTAAATGAAATTTGAAGTTAGAATTCGTGATGTTAGCTCTTTTGAGAAATCTAGTGAGAACTTCAAATACCATGGATAACAGGTAAAGGGAAATAGGGTCCCCATGCCTAATACCTTTAGTTACTATGATTAATTTGGTAACTTATCCATTAATTAGAAATTTGTGTAAAACTGAAGTATTACTCTAAGTCACCCATTCAATGAAAATATTTAAGAAGCTAAAGCCTTTAGAGTGTTTAGGATGAAATTCTAGTCAACAGAATCATAAGTTTTCTAGAAATCAATTTTGAAAGCACATTTTTTGCTGTTGTTTCTTTTCTTTTATTGCTTGGTCAACTCTTATGATGTAGCTATGTTGTCTCCATTATTTCTCTTTGGAATGCATGCATATTGAATGGAATCTACTAAACCAAGAAGTATGGTTCTCAATATTTTAGCAATTTCTTTAGAGATTATTTTTATATAAAAGAACAATAAGGAAAGTTATGAAATCTCGTAGGGACTTATGATCCTTACAGTTGGGAATCATAGTGATGAATATATTGTTTAGTTCTTTAAGAATTTTTGTGTTATTGAAAAAATCTTGAACTATTTCAACTACTATATTCATTATCATGCTCCAGTTTTTTATGAAGAATATAATATTAAAATCATTAGGACCAAGAACCTTGCATTAAGATAGGGATTTGATGGACTTTTCAATTTTAGTTACTAAGATAAGGAGAGATAGAAAAATCTTCCACTTCACTTGCATTTAGTTTGTGTTGGACAATTTGTTCAATAATTCAAGTATGGATGAAGTTGACGAGCTAGTTCTAAAAAATTGAGAGAAAAAATTATTGGTCTCAGATATAATTAACTTGATTGTGAAGTAATGAGCCATTAGATTCCAATGTTACTATTTTATTAAAGGCTAATCTGATCAATAAAGCTCTGTGGAAGAAAGGGTGTTTCAATATCCATCTTGTAACCATTTAACTCTGAATTTCTACTTCCATAATGAGAGATCAAAGTCTACACATTTTTAGAATCTTAAAAAGAGATGTTGGTGGGATTAAGATAAAGATCACTCTAAACTTTTTCAAGACTTGCTTTTGTAGTATTTAGGAGGTGATTCAAATTTCCAACATTTTTTACAAAATCTTGATTTCCTCATGAATACTACAAATTTTTTTAGAGCATTGAAATTGTTTCATTACTTTTTTTAAACCTAGAATTTTCATTAGATAGTTGTTAAATCTAAATGGATGTTTGATGTGAGGTTGCATTGAATTTGAATGAATAATAATAGGATATTGGTTAAAAATGCTAGGGGTTAGGAAAGTAAGCATAAGAATTAGGAAAATGTTGTATCTATAGGTGATTGGTGAGGTATCTGTCTAACCTCAAGAAGGTGGTATCCTTATACTGATTGCTTCAAGTATAGAAATTGTCATCACTTGGTAAGTTTGTAACTTTAATGTTTGTTTAGACAATTCGTTAGATGTTCATATAGAGGTTTGTTAAAATGGTAGCCATATGCCTCATTAGGATAAAATTGTAAAATTAAAGTCTCCTACCAATATTCATCCTCAAGAAGGTGGTATCCTTATGCTTATTGCTCCAAGTATAGAAATTGCGATCACTTGGTAAGTTTGTAACTTTAATGTTTGTTTAGACAATTCTTTAGATGTTCATATAGAGGTTTGTTAGAATGGTATCCATATACCTCATTAGGACGAATTGTAAAATTAAAGTCTCCTAGCAATATTCATAAAGTGGTAATGGCTTGGTAGAATTCATGAGTTTTTCCATAAGGAAACTCTTTGATAGGTGTTATTAAAGGCATAGATGATGGAGATGTCAAGCTAGATATTCAAGATTAAGAACTTTACTTTCAAATGAATCATCTAATCACAGATAATAGTATTGAGGATCTTAATTTTTTCATTGTTGTAGAGGACTAAAACTCACCCATTTGGATGTGATTCATGATTAGAGATTGTTTTCCAACATTTAGGGAGTATAGCTAGAACATTGCAGTGATTCTTTTTCAATATGGTTTCTAAAATACCTAACATAGTGTGTTTATTCTCAGCAACCAAATTTCTAATGGTTTTCTAATTAAAGAAGTAGGATTCTTTCTTTTACCCCATTTCTTCTAGTGACTACTTCAAATAACTCTTAATTAGCAACATCTTTGTTAGAGGAGGTTGTGATAGTTATGGTGGCATTGACTAAGCTAGAGAAGATTATGGTAGTTGTAGTATAATCTTGATCCAATTAGTTAGCCTTACAAATCTCCAGATTAGGAGTATATGGTGTTGTATTGATTGAGATTATTAAGTCATTAGTAGGATTAACAATCTTTCTTAATAGGCTCTCAGATTTCTACTTTGGGGAGGTAGGTTCAACAATCTCTATTGGTGAATTCTCCATCATATGGTTGAATTTTGGGGTGTAGGAAGAGGTGTTTCAACCTCTTACTCTATAAATGTTTCCTTTTACATCAATTCCTAATAGTTGCCTATTTTGAATTTTCTTCTTGATGGCTTCCAATTCTCTTCAAGCCATAGGTTAAGAGACTTCCAAGTATAAGATATTTTCACCTTATCCTTTACCAGCTCCATGTTATCATTGAATTTAAGGATTGAAACTTCTTCAGCTAGTTCTGTTAAAGCATCAACAATAACATAAAACTTGGAAAAATTTTATTCTCTTCATTTCTACAGTTGTATGATCAAGGTATAATGGTCTGCCTTTGGAGATAGTTAAGCAGCCTAAAACCTCAATTGTTTAGTATTTCAAGGGGATATCGTGGTACAAATCCATAATGGTCTTGGTTGATCTAATTTCTTTGAATTTCACTCCAGGTCTCTAGGCCTGGATGAGAAATGGTTTTTGAAACATGCCAACGACCAACTTTGATTACTTCATAGACTGATTCAGGTGAGTTGAAATTGAAGAAGAAAATATCATCATTATTCAGGATTGTATCAAGTAGACCATACTATTTCTAGTTATTATTAGCCTAGGATTTTATAACTGGAAAAGGACCTCTCTTATTAAGGAAGAACTTAACTAAGGAGGATTGTCATTTTTAAACTTCTACTTGAATGATATATATAAATAGGTGAACGACCTAGCAATCTAGAGTGAATTTAAGGGGTTAAAGGACAATTTAGCATCAGGATTATGGTTGTTAGCAAACTCGTTTTAGAAGAGTTGTGTCTATAGGGGGAGTTAAAGCAATAAAAGGGTCTAAGATGGAAGCAAGAGGGAAGATTTTGTGTGAGCATATTGCGGTGGGGGTGGGGATTGTGGTGAGGAGGATGGATGAGATGAAGAGGGAGTGGAATGAGACAAAGGCGGGAAAAGTGTAAAAATGAATAAGACATTTTAAAAGCTCATGGATAAAAGCATTGACTGATAGGTAAAGATAGTCAAAGAAGAAAGAGAGTAGGTAGAGAAACAATGCAGCAGGCAAATAAAAGGTAGTAGAAAAGATCTGTGTAGATGAAAATGGAAGTAAGAAGAAGAGTTAAGTGTAATTGGAGACAAAGAAGTACGAATAAGCTTAAAAGGAGGGTGGCAGAGGGAAACACAACTCCTGAAGTAACCACATTGTTTAGAATAAGGAATCTCCACTAGACTCACTTACAGATTAATGTTACAGAAAGAAGACAATCTAAGGAACATTGGTGACTTTAAAAGTGGTTTATCTTGAAAGAAAATTTTGATAAACAAATAAAAAGAGATTATAACATATGTTTTAATGATAACAAATATTTTATTTTTTTTATTATTTAAAAATAGATTATTCAAGTATATAAATCAATTGATCTAACATGATATGCAATCAAGCTAAGTATCAAAGACCAATGAAATTGAAAAGAAAGTTTGGAGATAAGTTATTATACAAAAATAATGTAATATTTCTTGTACTTTTAACTATATGATTTTAATACTTTAGGAACTCTTTTGCATAAGCACCTTACATTCAATTTTAATTCTTGAGATTTGTATTTAGTAATAGAATTTAAGATTTTGTCTTTAAAAACTCTTTTCTTTAAAATAGAATTGGAGAACTTTTTAAAATAAATAAAGTTAAAATTTTGTCAAAATATAATTTTTTTGTTTTTAAAATTTTGAAATTTGTTGTTTTAAAGTAGTTTTAAATGTTAATTTATGTTGGCATTTTGCCATCTTAAGGATTTGGATAGTCTAGTCAAACAAGGTATTAAAAGCAATATAAAATGACTGAATTGTAACAAAGTAGACATTAAACCAATTGATGGGTTGATTAATGAACTACCAACTAGCAAAAGGGTTATTAGTCGATACCTTAGTCGACTAGTCAATCCTATAATGACCAGCTCTAACTCCTATTTAAAGTAATAGTTGAGTTTTTTTATTATAGAACAAGTTTATGACATTTTTACAAGAAGATATTTGAGAAAGTTTCTTAGCATTCTAAGCATGCATATATTTATTATGAATTGATTGTAAGTCTTAAAGTATTAAAGCGAGCAAGTAAGGCTTATTAAAGTTGTAAAGTTTAAATAGAGGATTGTTTCTTTAACTTATTTGAATAAAAAAGGTTTTTGGTTCCTCTTCTCCACTATAAAAATTGTGATATTGGGCACCGACTCCAGAACTCAACTCTTGCTCTGATACCATAACATGCTGGACCCTGTTTCTGAAACCCAACTCTTGTGGAATATCATAAGACTTAAACATGCAAATTATCTTGTAAGGTTGTTTCAATGAACCCTCCTTAGCTAACATTGGTTCATCTTCATCCTCTGATACCATGAGTGTTGGGCCCCAATTTCGGACTATTCTTATACTGAAGTAGTATTCTGCTACTCATTAAGTGTTGGGACTTCACCCTCATGAGTCATAGGCTCGATGTACAAAGCGACATCTGAACGTGTATCCCACAAGGGTAGTGTGCCCACACCAGTCAATCATCACAAACAAACTCATTTCTTCTATTTCAGAACCGATTTTGGGAAACCTCCAATCGCAATTTCAATGTGACTTCTTCAATGGAAAGCTAGAAAGATAAGCTACAAATTTTAAGAAGACAACTTTGTCCAATTCAGCCTAGATCAATTCATATTTTCTGCTGAAGTTAGAAACCCAATTTGACTCTTATGAAAAACTTGAAATTTGCAATGTACAACTTGGAAAGTCATGAGCATAACCATTCAACTACCAA
>JANSVA010045417.1:0-13322 GCA_025504915.1 Erythroxylum reticulatum | reverse complement strand
TCCTATCATTATAGGCATCTTGGGTTTATTACAACATAAAGAAATTCTTTTTCTTAATCCTTTAGTAGCTTTAGCTAGAAGTGCATCAGCACACCAATTACTTAATTTATCTCTAACATGCTCTATTCTTTTTCCTAAAGTATCTATATTCCCTGGATTATAAGTTTCTATTAATTTAGTACCCCAAGGATTTGGAATTTTGGCAAAAAATAAAGGCAAATAATTACTAGTATCTGTAACCTGATTATAAATATGATAATAATAATCCTGAAAAATAGATGTATATCTTTCTATTTCACATATATCACATAATTGTAAGCGCATCAAAGCAGTAGTATATCGAGTTATGGTATTAGGATCTTTAACATCTTTACCTTCTCCATGGAATTCTAATCTGAATATTGCTACTATTCTAGTTATAAAATTATTAGGATCTGAATATACTTCTTATTTAGTCTCTTCATTTACATTTTGCCAAAATCTTTTAGCACTATTTAATAAAGTCTTTTCCATAAATCCTTTGGTTGTTTCAAAATCTATTTTGTTTACTACAACAGCTATTCTTAATGCAGTTTCCCACTTATCAATTGCTTCTTCTATATTAGTGCTGTTAATGTTTTCACATCCAATTGTGTCTTTGTAATGCTTATTCATTATTCTGGCCTTTTATATTATTTGGAAAATTTTAAAGCTTTAATATTGTGTATGTTTTTTATATAAATTTTAGATTTTGTAGTTAAATTTGTTACATAGAAAATGCCACCCTGAAGAGAGTCATGCTTTTGGAATCAAGCTATAGATGATGCTTTGATTAATGCATACTTGTACTAGCATCGACAAGGTAATCATGTTAGTGGGACTTTCACTACGCTTGCACTTGATACAATTAAAGCTGAACTAAAGGAAAAATTTCCAAATAAAGGAATCGATAAGGGGAAAATAAAAAATCAGAATAATATTTTTAAGAACAAGTGGAGTAAGTATTTTGATTTATTTTCAAATAGAGGTAGTGGATTTCCATAGAGTCCATTGACAAATATGTGGACTGCTGAGCCAGAAGTGTGGGAGGCCTTGATCTAGGTGAACTTGTTTGTTATTTTGTTGGAAGAAAATATGATATACGTTGTGATTTGTTTGATTCATTAATAAAATTTTTTGTAACAGGCTAAACCAAAAGTTGCTGAGTGGAGACAGAAGATGGTAGAGATTTATGGACATGATAGAGCAACTGGTGAGCATGCTAAAATAGCACAGGAGATAAGAAGGTGCACCATTTCTGTCGATAGTGGGTTTTCCAACACCATGGATGAAAATGATGACATATGGACTCAGAATGACTTAAGTTTTGAAGACAATGTAATGATAGATGGTGATCGCACTGAATCTCCAATGGGAATGCCAGCTCATTCACAAAATGCAAACCCAGGAACATCACAGAAAAGGAAAAATAGGGTAGATTATGGTGAAGAAGTAATCAAAGATGGCCTTCAGACAGTTGTAGATTCTATTATAAAATCTACTTCACTATTAGTTAAACCACTTCCCATTTTATAAGAAAAACTTTATAATCATTTAGTAGAGTTGCGATTGGAAGGATCAAAATTGTATTAAAGTTATCTTTTCCTTTTTTGTAGGCGTGATGAAGTTAGGGCATTACTTGGTGCACCAATAAATATTCAGAAGAACATATTGGATTTTATGATGCCTTCTTAATTGAAGACAGGTGTAGTATGTGTTGATAACTTAGTATCAGGTATTGGACCCTGAAAAATTTTTCCCAATTTTTGTGATTTGTTATTTAGCTTTTATTTAAGTTTTGGTTGATTACTTCATTTTTTTGATTAATTTTGAATGTAGTCATTGATTTAGTGGCATAAATAGAGATTAGAAATTAATGAAAGGATTTGAATTACGTTAGAATTAATATGGGAAGGTTAGAAGTAAGTTAGCTTAAAGGAATTAGTAGATGGATTAGATGAAAGAAGGGGAAAAATAGGAAGGATAAGGTAAATGAAGGGTAAAATGGGGAAGAGACCATTTAACATGGTTTTGTATTAGAAGAAGAAAGAAGTGTCGTGAGAACAAAAGAGAAAGAAGAGAGAAACGAAAATAGGAGAGAATAAGAGAAGTTTCAATGAAAAAGAAGAGAAGAGAAATCAAGTTTGTTAAGGTAGGTTAACTATCTTTTCTTGCTTTATTAAAGGAATCTGTTGTATTGAGGATGAAGGAGTTAGAGAGCAAAGAGGCTTTGTAGGAAGAAGATGGATTAGGAGAACTTAATTGATTTTAGGGTTTCTAAGCTAGATCTTAAGTTTTCTAACCTAGATGGACTATGGGTACGTTAGATTTGAGTTTCATTTGTGTTTATTGTGATTCTATAATTTTTCTGAAGTTTATAAATTTTATTGAAATTTTGGTTTCGAACGGAACCTTGGTTGTGTTAGGAAACTAAGGGGATCCTACCCAACAGCAAGGGGAAAGGCAAACTTGACTTGGATTTCCGCAAGCCTATTAGGTGGGTAATGTATTTATAGTTATTTTGTAATTAGGCAAATTCTTGCCTATGTGTGTGTATGTTATGTACTTGAAAATGAAATTGCTAAATTGTGAATTTCTATGATGCGTTTTAAGTTATTCATGGAAGCAAGTATAACATTTTGATAAAATTGAATTGTGATTTTGATCATGTTATGCCTTGATATTCAGTCATGGCATTTTGTATAAACGAAAAGAAAGGAAAGAGCACGAAAGAATATGAAAGCATTTCATAAAATGATTTGAGCGTGATTATGTGCTTCTGTTTGGGCGAGAGTGGAACCATTCTATTCGTCACGTGCACGTTGACAAGTTCCTTCTCCTAACTGTCCACTTATGGCATATGAGCTCCAAAATTGGACTCATTCTGTTCATATGGTAAACTTCAATTTCTCCATTCTGTTTTCATGGAAACCTCGAGCTATTTGTTGTGCATTGCATCTTTATATATTCAATTATGGTGCATGATAAAGTGTTATGTTTACTGGATGAAGTTATGTTGTGGATTATCTTTGAATTATATTTATCAATTTTTAAATTACATGACTAAACTAAGAATGCTAGAATTGTTAGATATACATATATATGTGCTTGAATGTGTGGCCAATTCCCAATGGCTATATATATATTAACCACTGAGATGTGTAGCTCACCCCATTGTTCCCTTCTCAGGTGGAGATTGAGAAGATAAGTGATCATTGCAAGGAATTTGAACAAATTCCAAAATAGTAGCTTTTGTCACTAAGTTAGTTTGTTCAATTTTGGGATAGCTACATCGAGCATCCTGTATATGTTGTATTTTAAGGTTAAGCTCTTGTTCAAAGTGTAATGATGTAATTAAGTGATGTATGAGTTTCTGTTGCTTAGGCTAACGAGTTAAAGAAAAACTAGAAAGTCCCTAGGTGAATTTGCATATTTCTTTGGTATATGTTCAGTTCTTGATTTAAGCCTTTCATAGGTGTAGAAGTTGTGTGCTGACTTCCAGGGAAAACTAGACTAATTGAGTTAAATTAGATAAAAATGTCCTCTGAAAAGTTGTACTTTAATTGTCCAACTTTCCATCGACATATAGTATAGAAACTTTGGACTTCGGAGTCAAAAGTTATGGTCCTTATAAGGGTAAAGACGTGTTATCTTTGATGATTTCATATCGTCTGTGAAAACATCATTCGTCTTAAGAGATGCATCATCTGTAAAGACATACCGTTTGTGATGATGTTATATCGTCTTAAGTTAACCGCGCATCATCTTAAGACCCTGCTTTGTCTTAAGTTGACCCCGCATCATTTTAAGACCATGCTTCATCTGAAGTTGACCTCGTATCGTCTTAAGACCCTGCTTTATCTTAAGTTGACCCTGCATCGTCTTAAGACCATGCTTCGTCTTAAGTTGACCCTACATCGTCTTAAAACCATTGATCAGCTATGTGGTTGAGTCTTTGGATCACTCCCTTGGAAACCGAATAAAAAATTTAATTCCAAGGATTGCAATATAGAGTGCAACTTCGGGTCGTCTCACTTAATTAGAACCTAATATAATGGACCTAAGCTAGCCTAATTGATATGAAATGCAACTAAAATTTGTTAGGAGGGGGGTTTTGGTTCTTAAAGAAAACTAACAAAATTGAATAATTGTGAGAAAAGTGTGTAAAAAGTATTTTTAGATTTTTGGAAATAGAAAACGGAAAGATAAAACAAACATTCAAATAGTAATAGGATCCTCTTGAAAATAAGCTTTGGCTATCATAGTTCAAAACAAATCTTGGGTAAAGTGAAAGTCACTAAGTTTTCAAATGGGAAACCTTAAAGAACTCTTTAAGTCCAAGGTTTTAATCAATGAACTCCATTTCTTAAAACCTTGTTGAATGCATCTTAGTGTGTGCAATGGGTAAGTTAATGCAAGTGGTTAATTTGGGATCTAGCATCATGTCAATATCAAACACAACTAGGTAAATAAATGAGAGTCAACAAAATCACAAAAAGACATATATGAGACTGAATATTCAAGCTCCAAGTTCTACATCAACAATCCTAAAGAACTCTTTAAGTCCAAGATCTTAATCAACGAACTCCATTTCTTAAGACCTTGTTAAATGCCTTTAGTGTGTGTAGTGGGTAAGTCAATGCAACAAGTCACTTTGGGATTTGGAATCAAGTCAATATCAAACACAACTACGAAGATAAAAGAGAATCAACAAGATCACAAATAGAAATATATGAGTCTTCATATATTTAAGCTCCAAGTTCTACATCAACAAATCTAAACCACACATTGACTATCTAACACTTGATTAAATTATACTAAAGAATGTTCAACTACAAATTCCAAATCCTAAACCTAGGAAATCATAAATCACAGTTAAACATGGATTAAACCACTCTCCTTTAAGCCCATTGAACTCTAACAATCGCTACATCTTCAAGAGGAAGGAAAATGCCTAGCCACACATTGCAACCAGAAACCTCACAACTAGGAATGAACCTGAGCTAACCATGGTGAATGCTAGCGGTGAAAAATGGAAGAGAAAATATATGAGACAAGTCCCCCTGGGAACCCCGAAAGGAACCGTGGGTGTTAAGGCAGTGAAGTGTGTCACGCCTCTTCTCCTCGGCCTAGTTGATGGAATATTCATATATATATATATGTCGACTCTCTCTAACTTACCCAAAAATAGGTTTCTTCTTAAAACGGGTTGCTGAGTCGGGTTATACAGTATGTGAAATTTCTGAAAATGGTTCAAGTTTTTGACGTTTCGGTGTGGTGACAGGCAAGCTCGCCGTGGTGTTACGTGTTTTACGGATCCTTCGCCGTAACGACAGAATTAATCTTCGTCGTGGTGAACTTTTCAAGAAAGTTTCGCCTGATTCTTCGTTCTTCGCCACAGTGAACTTTTCCCGAAGGCTATTATCTCCTATTGACTTCAATTCACATATTGAGTCCCTTCTCCTTGAGGATTCTATAATCAAAAATAGTAATTTGCAGTATCAATTGTTCTTAGAAAACTTAAGAAATGCAATTAATACCAATTGTGACAATTTTTACTATCAAATTGCATAAAATAAAAGTGCACACTCAAGGATTATTTAAGCACAAAATTAAGAATTAGGAGTCAAAAAGTATAGTAAAGGCTATGAAAATGTTTCCAATTTAGATAATAAACTTGGGCTCAATCAACTATGCTTCATCTTAAGTTGACCCCGCATTGTCTTATGACCATGCTTCATCTTAAGTTGACCCTGCATTGTCTTAAGATCATGCTTTGTCTTAAGTTAACCCTGCATCATCTTAAGACCACGCTTGTCTTAATTTGACCCCGCATCGTCTTAAGACCATCCTTTATCTTAAGTTGACCTTGTATCATCTTAAGATCCTACTTCGTCTTAAGTTGACCCTGCATCATCTTAAGACTTTTGCTTCGTCTGTTCTTTTGTTTCGTCTGCCCTCTTCAGTTTTTCTGTTCTTTTATTTCATCTTCCCTCTTCACTTCTTCTGTTCTTTTGTTTCGTTTTCCCTCTTCGCTCATCTATCTTTTGTTTCATCTGCTTTCTGCTTTTATGACAAAGACTTTTTGCTCTATTTACTATTCATCTAATACCATTGTCTGGTCCTTTTTAGACTCTTTAGACGATATATTCTGTCTTCAAGGTTTTTATAAAAGTGATAGACCTTGAAGTCCTCTTTAAAGGCACCCCAAGAACATCTAAATCTGATACCTATAATAAGGGTTATTCAAATGTCCCCAAAATAGGTTTTAGCATAGTCGAGGGCAAGTTCTATTTTCCGTCAAATGTCTCCGATTCTTTGGGTTCCATGTTTGGGTTCCGAAAATGGGATCCAACAATTTAGTATTAAAGAGAATAGGTTTTTATTAGGCTTAGAATGCATAGTAGGATAAATTGTTACTTGTTGCATTATGAATTGATTAAATTGCATTAAGTGACATACATGTCATGCGTACTTGTAAGAAATAAGACTAAAATGAAATGTTGATAATTGGTAGTGTTTTATTGAAGGAGTAAGATGTCACCTCATTGAAGGACACAAGGACTACTATAAGGATCGATTGCACCTGACTCTCCACCAAAGGAGGAGAGTACCAATGAGTCTGTAGCCCAAGGGAACGCTAAGGCTTCTGTAGGGCCAGTAGTGAGCCCTTTTGGGCACAGAAAAGGGAGTCTCCTCTTCCGCAGGAGCAAGTGCCTGCTCTATTAGATCCGAGAATGCTCCAAGCCTTCACTCAAGTGTTTGTCCAGGCTATGGGACAGATGCCTCAATCCTCTACTCCAACCCTTGTCAAGAAGGGAAGGTAGTTTGACAAGGTCAAGAAGTATGGGGAAGTGGATTTTTATGGGACAACGGATCTAGAAGAAACTGAGGCTTAGATGAGAAAGAACGAGAGGATACCAGATCAGATGGACTGCAAGGATGAGAAGAAGGTTGTGTATACTGCTAGTCTATGTCAGGGGGGATGCTCTGCATTGATGGGAGAGTGTGCCAGGGAGTCAGATGAGACCACTAGTGCTCGCATGGACAGATTTCTTAACAGTGTTTAAGAAGAAGTACCTGTTTAAGGTGTATGTTCAATAAAAGTAGAGAGAATTTCTGAGTCTCACCTAGAGGGAAATGACGGTGAGTGAATACGACCGCTGATTTACATAGTTGGCCTAATATATAGCTGAGTTGATGATGAGTGAGGCAGTTAAGTGCTGTAGGTTTGAATCAAGGTTTCATTTAGCAATCAAAGAGAAAGTGGTGGTTAAAAATTTCTGTGATTTTCAATAGCTAGTTGAAGCAGCTCTGAGGGTTGAGAACATCGAGAATATAAAGAGCGCAGTGAGCAAAAAGAGAAAAGGGAGAGAATGGTTCAAGAGGGGAGGTGGTACTTCTATGCCCAAGAGAAGCGCCAGGACTTTCCTCATGCAATCTGAGGAGAGGAGTAGTAGAGCAATCAAGCCTAAACTGATGATACTTTTACTGTTTCTCGTTAATCTTCAACGGTGGGAGGCAGTAGAAGGGTAGAAGGTGACAAGTCATCCATCCCTAAGTGCAACCATCGCGGCAATTTCTATAGAGGAGAATGCTACAGGCTAACTAGAGCTTGTTTCAAATGTGGAGAGAAAGGACATATGGAAAGAGAGTGCCCTTGGAATTCAAGACATTAGAGAGGTCAGACGCAAGCTTCAAAGAGAGCCGAGATAGTGGGGCACAAGACTGCAACAGAAGTGAGCAGCTCTAAGGCAGCTAAGAGAGTGAATCCTCTAGGAAGACCAAGGGGGCAAGTACCAGCTAGAGTATTTGAAATGATATGGGAGGATACAGAGACCACTCCAAAAGTTGTGACGGGTATGGTTAAATTATTTAATGATGATGCGATTGTTATGGTTGATCTGGGTTCTACCCATTCTTTTGTTTTATCGGGTATAACTATGTATGGTAGAGATTTGAGCCCATAGGATACTCCTTTGATGGTGAGTACTCCAATAGGCCACTATATTGTGATTAGTAAAATTTATAGAGATCGTGAGATACATATTGGTGGGGGACTCATAGTGGTGGATTTGATGCCACTGAAGATCCAAGGATTGGATGTGATTTTGGGTATGGACGTCTTACAGAAATATAAGGCCAACATAGATTGTAAATAAAAAACAGTGGAGTTTAAGCTAGATAATGGAAGAAAGGTGATATTAGGAGACAGAAAATTTAGCTCATTGAGAATTGTTTCGGCTTTGGTGGCAGAGAAAATGATGATGAAAGGGTGTGAAGCATTTTTGGCCTGTTTGGTAGACACGAAGGAAAATGGAGGGAAGTTAGAAGAAATTCCAATAGTCGTGGAATTCCCGAATGTCTTTCCCGAGGAATTACCAGGACTACCACCACCTAGGGAAATAAAATTTCCTATTGAACTTCTTCTAAGTACTGCACCGATCTCAACTCCACCTTAAGGAGCAATTGGAAGAGTTTGTAGAGAAAGGTTACATTAGGCCTAGCTTTTCACCTTAGGGAGCTCTAGTCCTTTTTATAAAAAAGAAGGATGGATTATTGTGAATATGTATGGATTATAGGAAGCTAAATCGGATCACTATCAAGAACAGATATCTGCTCCCACGTATAGATTATTTGTTTGATCAGTTGCAAGGTTTAAGGGTCTTTTCTCAGATAGATTTAAGATCAAGTTACCATTAGTTAAGGATAAAGGAGTCTGATGTGTCAAAGACTGCTTTTAGAACACGGTATGGCCACTTTGAGATCTTGGTCATGCCTTTTGGGCTGACAAATGCACCTGCAGTTTTCATGGATTTGATGAATAGAGTCTTTAGGCCTTTCTTAGACCAATTTGTCATTGTCTTTATTGATGATATTTTGGTCTATTCTAAAAGTGATAGGGAGCATGAGGAACATTTGAGGATTTCTTTGGAGATATTAAGGAAGAATGAGTTGTATGCTAAATTTAATAAATGTGAATGTTGGCTGAAAGAAGTGACATTTCTTGGACATATAATTTTAGAGCAAGGAGTGCAAGTGGATTCGAGGAAGATAGAAGCGGTTGTGAAATAGGAAGCCCCTAAGAATGTAGCTAAAGTAAGAAGTTTCTTGGGTTTAGCTGGGTATTACAGAAGGTTTGTGGAGGGCTTTTCTATCATAGCAGCTCTGTTGCACCCCGTTTCTAGAGCCCAACTATCGATTCGAATACCAAAAGATATTTGGCCTAGGTCTCAAGACGAAACCTATGGTGACCATTCAGAACCATCGCCTGAGGGTGGTGTGAAAGAAAGGTGTAAAGTATTTCAATCATAATAAATCTCCATGTGACAGCAAAGGAGAGTTCGCTGTGGCGAACCCATGGAGATATCTCCATGGACCCTTCGGGAAAAGTTCGCTACATTGGAAGTCATTTTTCTTCGCAGCGAAGTCACCTTCGGAAAGGTTCGTCTCGATAAACCTCTGGCTTCGCCACGGCGAAACCCTCAGAATTTAAAATCCAAACTCCAATATTTAAACATTCAAGACAAACACACACATTCAAATATAACCATCCAAACTTAATCACAATCTAAACATAATCATACACAAGAAACTTCAATTCTTCATTTCATTACTAATCCAAAAAGTTTGAACAAACTTTACTTACAAAACATCATACATATCAAAGATTAATACAAAATACAAAGTGATGATTAATGTTGATATGCCTATAAAGCTATCCAAAATAGTCACTAACTTAGTACAAAAGTTTCTAACTATCGTGGAGTTTTCGATGCCTTGCAAGGATCAACTATTGTCTTGTTCCGCACCTAAGGAAGGAAAATAATAAGTTGAGCTACACAGCTCAGTGGCTAATATACTAATAGCCATCAGTAAGTAGCACAAATTCAAGCATATATATGTATACGTACCTAGCAATTCAAGTATTCTCAAATCTATTCTAGCAATTTGATCATTGTCCAATAAAGTTTAAGAACTCAATTAAGCAAGTTAATGCATGACACATAACATTCAAATGCATCATACTTGACAATTCAAAGATGCAATGCACAAACAAATGGCTAGAAGGTTCCATGGGATCGGAATAGAGAAACCGAAGTTTACACCATGAATAGAATGAGTCCTTTTTTGGATCTCATATGCCACAAGCGGGCAGCCGGGAGAAGGCTCTTGTCATCGTGCACATAACGAATAGAATGGTTCCACTCTCGCCCAAACAAAAGAACATATTCATTTGGTCATATGCTCATACTTTCATGCTTTTCTATCTTTTCATTCAAACAAAATTCCATGACATGTTTCAATGGCATAACCTAATCAAGATTCATAAATCACAATGCATTTTCAACAATCACATAATTCACTATCAAGCTAGTTGTACATACACACATATAGGCAAGAATTTGCCCAATCACACAATAACTATAAACAGATTACCCACCTAATTTCGCTTGACAATCCAAGTTCAATGTTATCTTTCCTCTTGCTCTTGGATCCAGCTTGCTTGGTTTCCTATAATAAACCAAGTTCTCATTCAAACAACATTAAAAGGAAATGTATAAGGCTTCAGAAATCAAGAAGCTAAAATTGAACTATAGCCCCTTCAAAATCCATACTTTCAGGTCCATTTTCCATGATCTTTATGATCAAGTAAAATAAGAAATTTGATAATACTTTCTTCTAGAAAAATGTACCCCATTATCTTAAGCTTCTAGTGACACCAAAATTATTCAATTTGGTTCAGTAATCCGAAAGTTATATTCCAAACATTTTCGAACTACTCTTATACTAAACAATATTTTATACATAACTTCCTTCCAAAATTTGACATCCTTAGAGACTGAATTTAAGCTTTATTACTTATAGCCCTATGCCTCTAGTTTAATCCAAATTAAAAATCACTCCATTTGGATAACTACACAAAAATTTATGATCAAAATACGGAAGCATGTTTTCTACTGGAAAGTTCGCCACAACGAACTTTTCCAAAAAGGAAAAATTTTCCCAAAAAGTCAAAGTTCGCCATGGCGAACTTTACTGGTTTGGTCGCGGTGAACCAAGGAGAGTTGGCCGTGGCGAACTTTTACAGAAACATACGCAGAACACTTCATTTTTCCATAATTTTACTTCCAACATCTACAACCAACACATTTTAAATCTCAACCATCATTTCTACTTCATATTCACTTCATTCTCCACTCCATTTTAACCTAAAATCATTCACAAATACATCATAATCTATTTTTGATCATTAACCCTAAAAGATTAAAGCATTTCCATACACCTTTCATTAACAACTCCCTACACACATTCAACTTCATTTTCACTTCTAACTATCATTAAACTAGGTTAATCCAACAAATCAAGAAAGGAAGAATGCTTGTACTTACATGTTTAAGCTCCAAATTCTCCAAATTTCTTCTCACACTCACGATGCTTCTCTTTTTCTCAACCAAGCCAACAAGTTTCTTCCTCTAATTCTACACTATAACAACCATCAAATGTCCCTCAAACCCTCCAATATAACCATTATAATCTTTAGACTTAAGAAATCTTCCAATTCTACCCCCTTCTTTCATTTAACCCAAAGACAACTTACTTTAGGATATAATCTTATACACTAAATCATACACTAGTTTAATTCTAACTTTGGAAAAATTTGGGGCCCAACAAACTCCACTTTCCAAATTGACGAGGAAGAATTAGAAATTTGTGTGGATAAATGAATGTTAGAAGAGCTTTGAGGAGCTTAAGTATGGATTGACGAGTGCACCGATTTTGATTTTGCCTTCGGATAGTGATGGATAAGTAGTGTATAGTGATGCCTTGAGGAAGGGATTAGGTTGTGTGTTGATGCAAGGAGATCAGGTGATTACTTGTGCTTTTAGACAATTAAAGCCTTATAAGATGAACTATTGTACGCATTATTAGGAGTTGGCTTCCATAACTTTTGCATTGAAGATTTGAAGACATTACTTGCATGGAGTCACTACCAATGTGTTTACAGACCGCAAGAGTCTTAAGTATTTGATGAGCCAAAAGGAGTTGAACTTGAGACAAAGAAGATGGTTAGAACTGTTAAGGGATTGTGACTTAATGATAAATTACCACCCGGGGAAAGCTAATATAGTAGCAGATGCATTGAGTAGGAAGTCCACTATAGCACATATGGAGACAATGTACCTTCCTTTACTGAAGGAATTAGCTAGACTTAAAGTGACATTAAGGCAAGTCGAGCCTTACTGTGTGTTAGCTAATTTTAGAGTGAGGCTAGTATTGAATGAGAAGATTAAGGAGTTGTAGGAGCAAGATGAATATTTTAGCAGGCTTAGAGAAGAGATTAGAAGTAGTAAACCTTCTGGAATAGAGATCAAAGAAGATGGATTAATAGTGACAGGTAACCGACTGTGTATTCCGGATATGTGGGAATTGAAAGAAGAGATTCTAGGTGAGCCACTCAATGTGCCTTATGCTATGCACCCAGGAAGTACGAGAATGTATAGAGATTTGAAAGAGCACTTCAGGTGGAAAGGAATAAAGAAAGAAGTTGTAGAATATGCTAAAAGATGCTTAGTTTGTCAGCAAGTTAAAGCTGAACACCAAGCACCTTCAGGCAAACTTAAACCTCTACCGATTCCAGAATGGAAATGGAAGAAGATTACGATGGATTTCCTAATGGGATTGTCGAGGACTAGCAGGAAGCATGATACAATATGGGTGATTGTGGATAGGTTAACCAAGTCCGCACATTTCTTTTCAATTAAGAAGACAGATTTTTTGAATGCTTTGACCAAGAAATACATAGATAAGATAATCAAGCTTCATGGGATTCCAAGCTTTATAGTTTCAGATAGAGACCCCAGGTTCACCTCCAGATTTGGGAAAGCTTACAGGAGACTTTATGAACTAAGTTACATTTTAGTACAGCTTTCCATCCACAATCCAATGATCAATCGGAAAGAACAGTACAGACATTAGAGGCAATGTTAAGAGTTTGTGTTATGGAATTCAAAGGTGCACGGGATGATCAATTACTTTTAATTGAGTTTGCTTAGAAAAATACCTATCACTTAGGAATTTAGATGGCACCCTATAAAGCTTTGTATGGTAGGAGGTGTAAAACTCCTATTTGTTGGGATGAGGAAGGTGAAAGGAGACTTGTAGGAACTATATTGGTGCAAGTCACTGTTGATAAGATTAAATTGGTGAAACAAAGACTTAAAACAGCTCAAGACAGAATGAAGAGCTATACGGATGCACATAGAAAAGAGATGGAATTTGAAATTGGAGACAAAGTGTTT
>JANSVA010045407.1:0-13324 GCA_025504915.1 Erythroxylum reticulatum | reverse complement strand
TAATAAAGCAAGAAGAAAAGATGATTAACTTACCTTAACAAGCTTGATTTCTCTTCTTCCCACGTTTTCTTCTTCTTTTCTAGCTTCTCTCACGACCTTCTTCTTCCCTTCTTCTTCTCTCAGGTTTTTTCTCTCTTTTCTCTTCTCTTCTACGACTCTCTCTTCTCTTCTTCTAAATTTTAAGACAACTTTCATCCTTAGTCTCCTAATTATGCCCTCATCATTTAATACAATATCCATTTACCCCTTCTTTTGTCTTTATCTACTAACTTCTTGAGCTAACTTAATTCTAACATTCCCATATTAATTATAACTTAATTATAATCTTTCCATCTAATTCTAATCTCTATTCATGCCACTAAATTAATGAATAAATTCTAAAACACTGGCTGCCACCTTCAACCTATGTTGCCGCCGACCACTAGCCTTCTCCAAGACTGCCGCCGAAGACCACTAGCCTTCTTCGAACCACTACTCCCAATTTTCAAACCGACACTCCCATATTTTCAAATGACCCTATCAAGTTTACAACTACTTCTCGCATGCCGTTGTGTTGTTCTAGTCTCCATGCTCGTCGATCTCCTTCTCCGCTTCACGTTGTCTATTGCATTTGATGGGTGTTAATCACCCTTTTGTTAAAAAAATGGTGGTTCAATTAGGTCGGATCGTCGAGCTATGCGGGATCTAGCAACACTAGCTCGTTATCCTTCCACTGTTGGAAGAAGGAGGTGAATGTTGCATCATAAAACTAGCCTCACATAGTGTCCTCTAACTCTAGGACCTAGACAACCCAAAGCTTCTGCAAGGACTGCAAGGATTAACTCCTAACTTGAAATAGGCAAGCCAGTAGAATGTT
This sequence comes from Erythroxylum reticulatum, assembly GCA_025504915.1. Classification (NCBI taxonomy): domain Eukaryota; kingdom Viridiplantae; phylum Streptophyta; class Magnoliopsida; order Malpighiales; family Erythroxylaceae; genus Erythroxylum; species Erythroxylum reticulatum. The sequence continues at coordinate 12,468 of JANSVA010045407.1, read as the reverse complement.
TCATCGAACCCATTCATTCGAACCAATGTAAAGTCCTACCAGAACATAAAACAACATCACATAATTGCAAAAAAATAGAGCATGCAATGTGTTTTTCATAATGCACAAAATCAGAAAACAAACTCAATCGTTAGGCATCTATATGCCTTACTTATTCCAGATACTCATACAACTTCTTCGGCAATATCCAGAAAACAAGCAACAAATGCATACCGTAATTCTAGATTCTTAATCAATTGGCTTTAGTGTCTATCCGGCATTAATCTGAAACATTTTTTTAAATTTAATTCGCAACCTTTTTGCAATTCAATTCCAAAATTATAATCAATAACAATCACTTTAATTTAATCAAATCATATAATTAAAACCTGTCTTTGATACCACTATTGGGAAACTGGGTTGAGATCTGATCCCGATTCAATGGAATAATCACGAAACTTTTTATGACTCTTGATTTCTCGAAAACCAAGATCTACTTAATTCTATAAAATGATCAACACAAATTATAATAAGTGGAAATTTAATTTGTACCTTATTCCGAAGCTTAATATTTGTCTTGTCGTATCCCTCAAACTGATCTATCTCAACTACCATAGCCGCACAAGTGTCCTTTAACGGTATCCGTAGAATAGGCTGAGAGAACTTTGTAACTCTTACAGAGAGTGTTAAGCAAGAAATGCTAGCTCCATCGTGCTTAAGCATATTTATAATAAAATTTGGACGTTTTAGTAATTTAATTAAAATTATATTCTAATTTCAATTAAACTTGCCCATATAAGATTTAATATCTCATATTAATCCTTATTTATTAAATATCTCATATTTAATCATAAAGTTTTTCAAACTTTATAATCAAGCCCAACTTGATTAAATTAACTTTGCTCTCTTTAATCCATTCTATATGTGAGATCCATTAGGTTCCCAAATATGATGGCAATGATTATAAAATATAATTCTAATTCATAATTAAAATTAGATAAATTAAAACTTCTTTTAATATATCTTTAATTCTCCAATTAAACAATTTATAATCATAGATCCAAATTGACTTTTAGTAGTGCATCATGACTACCCAAATATTTAGGAATGTCAAAGTGGTTTTTACTAACCTTTTCACGCATAATTTTTTCATATATTTCAATCATTTCATCATACAATGTTCTGATTAGACAGAGTATGAAATTAATGTCAACTATATTTTGAGTCTAATCATATTAGTTATCCGCCATTAGCTATCGATTCTATTAATGACATTTGTAATCTATTTATAAAGCATTATTACACCTTAACTAAGGATTTCTTAAATTAATACTAATCGAGAACAATGAAACATTCTCCCTAATTACTTTAGGTTGACGAATCCTATCTTGATCACTCAACTATCCCTATATAGTTCATGCTACATCCAATGGATACTCATTAAATGGCCTATAATTAAACAGATTATAAGTAGTATCAAAACATAGCAATCCCCATACAAGATAACTTTGATGATCTTAAGTCAAAGGATTACTTATACAATCATCATAATAAGAATTCCGTAGACATACAAGTAATGTTCCAAATGGATTTCTTATATCGAGTGTTCAGTGAACTTGTTCTCTAGCAAGCACCCACATGTTTGTTTAAGTATCTCTATACTTTAGCCTATGAGATTGACTACTTCCTTCATAAGGAAAAACAAAACGTATGCTAGTCTTTTTACGTTATATTAATGTCCAGTCTTAATAGAACAATGACTAGGAACATCTAAGAATAATACATAAATGCAATATGAATCTCGTAATTATAATCTCATTACAATTTCATTTGCAATGTATAATTATCCCATGGACTTCATCATATACATCCAAACATGTACTGAAGTAAATTACTTGTTAATATACAAATCACATATAATATGTAAAATATAAAAGAAGGGGGTGAATTATGTAAAACTTTTAAAGATATTAATCATTAGGAATCACTTGAATTTCTTTACAAATTTAGCTGATCACAAAAAAACTTTACTAAAGTCGATGAGTAATGCAGTCGCAAGAATTATTATCTACTCTTATAACAATAAGAAAATTAAAAGATAAGGGTTAGAGTATAGACATTGCGATTTTATACTAGTTCAACCTTAACCTTGGGCTACATCTAGTCCTCATAGTTTGTCTGAGATTTCATTATACTCTTCAACTTTACAATTATTCTTTTTACACTTGCAGAGCCTCTTCAGGTCTCTCTCACAAAGTATTCTTTATCTTCTTTCTTAGCCTCTCCAGGCTCTAGCCTTTCTTTCTCTCTCTAAGAAAGATATTTTTGAGCTTCACGTTATAGTTGTGTTCACTCTCTTTCGTTTGTACTTTGAATACAAAGTTTCTCTAAGTATTGTACAATCAGATTTTCTCTCTTGTAAAAACGTTATTTAGTTTATGGCTAGAACTAGTAATTATAGCATAAGCCTTCAACTGTCTTCTTGAGAAACTGCTTATTGAATCTTCTAGAAATCATTATTAGTTGAGTCCTATAACTATCTCCAACTAACTAACTAACTGACATTTTAAAGTAGTTTCCTTTTATATCGTTTAGTACTATACTTCTTCTGATATCACGCTTCTTCTATTATCACGCTTCTTCTGTTATCATGTTTCTTCTGGTGTCACACTTCTTCTGGTGTAGACATGTATCTTCTATGATGACGTGTATCTTCTATGATGACATATATCTTCTGTTGTTAACCACGCATCTTCTGGGTTTGACTTTGCATATCTTTTGGTATTACTTACATTTTTCTATGCACTTAACAAACTTATCAAAACAGTTCGTACATTTCTAAAATTATTGTTATTTGATTGTCATCAAAATTACTAGAAGTGAAGTCTTCTTGACCTAACACTCTCCCCTTTTTTATGATAACAAATAATCATAATTTTAGAAGATAAAATCATATTTAGATGAATAATAATCAAAGTAAAAACATAAGAAATGCATGCATAAGATATACAATGCCTTCTAATAGTTTCACTTTTCTCTTTTCTCCTCTTCTTCTTCTCTTCTTCTTCTTTTCTCCTCCTATTTGTTATTAATCAAAAAGATAGCTCATCATAGACGCTTGAGAATTATAGAAAACATATGTTTAATATTAGTATGGATCGTCTTGAGGTCTTGTTCAATAGAAACATATAAAAATGTTATTTCCCCATAAGGATCACCCATTGAGTCACTTAATTTATCAACCTTAATATGAATTTTCTCAATAGCTTTCGCTAAGGCTTCCTAAACTTCCTTATGTTTGTGACTAGCTACCATCTAATTGATGAAATGGTTTAAGAACTCCTAATTAACAATAGGATCTTGTTGTATTTCACTAAGTGGATGAAGGTTTTCAACAACAAATGGCTCTGTAGGTAAAACATCTAACTCTATGATTTTGATTGAGGGTAGTTTGAAGGTTTGTTTTATTCTAAGAGATCAAGATCATCAGGTCTAGTTAGTTTAAGAATTGGTTGTCCAAGTAGGTGTAACACATTTTTGATTGATGGTATGAAACCTAAGGGTCTGAAATGCATAATTAAAGGGACCAAGGTTTCTAAGTTGAAATTGATACCGTCAACCGTGATACTTTTGTACCGTCTTTCTGTCATAGTGCCAACTACCTTGAAATTTTCATCGTTAGTAAAAACTCCAAATTGACTCTCTGATGCCCTTGATATGTGATGTGATAAATAGAAACCTCTAAAATGAGCTGCATCACGTGCATCATCTATATTCTTCACAGCAACTTGAATCTGTTCTTCTGTAAGATAATCTTCATGCCCTTCACGAAACATCTTCTTCTTCCTTTTTTCTTCGTTTATCACAAGGTTTGAACATCTTGGTTTTATATCTGGAACAATCTTTATTGATTTTCTGCTCGTAATTGGATAGATTGTATACCGATCCTTTAAAATCTTCATTGGATATGGTTCTGACTTCTCATCTCATAGAATACCATATAGTCTTCGTTCTTCATGATTGAGAAAATGTATTGTCTGATCGTTAATTAGTATAGGTTCAACTTGTACATTGATTATCTTCTTCGAAGGTTATTTGATAATAATTGAACTTATGTTTCGAACAGGTATTGATTCTTCTACAATCTTTATTTTCAAATCCTTTTTGTTGATTGGTTGAGAAGGATTGTAAGGTAGCAATTGGTGTTCAACTATCTGAGCCTTCTATTGAACATCAGATGAAGAAAACTTTTTTTGACTAAGCTTCATCTTCTTTTGTTCTTCTGTCAGTTTGGAAGAAAATTGTTGTTGAGGTTTCTTCCTCTTAAATACTAACTTCTTTTTTATCTCTGTCTCTCTAGATGATTTTGCTGTTTGGCTTTGCAAAATAGAGACAATTGATCTGGTTAGGCTACTGTCATTTCTCTTACCTCTCAAAATCTCCACCAAGAATCAGAGCTTTTTGCTTCTTCTGTTCTTGTCGTCATAAGGTCAATAATCTTAGTGACCTTTTTAACTGTTTTGATTTTTCTGATTAAAGTATCTCAGTCTTTCTCTTTAAAGATGTTTGTTGTATTGATTTTTGAATCCGACTTTCCTCTCTTTGTAGAATCGTCTTAGCTTTTATTGGCACATCAGATAATTGTTCAGTCTTTTCTTCAGCGGATGCTTTTCAGACGTAACATGTTCACTCTTGCTTCGTCTTACTACAAGCTCCCCCTTAGACTTTGCTTTCGGTGTAAAACCTATATCCACTTCAGCTTCAAACTTTATTCCCATTTTGTGAATAGTAGTGGCATTAATAATACTCTTCACATCCATCTTTACCCAATTACCTCTATCAAATAATATTCCAGATTCTGTAAAGAATCTTGTCAATAGCATACCGTAAGGTAAAGAGCTAGAATTTCCCTTAGACTTCATCATGTACTTCAAAATCAAGTATGTAAGATTAATGGGTTGGTGATTAAGTAAATGAAACAAACAATGTTCATCGTTCATTGTCACCACGTCCTTTGATAAGAGATTTCTCCATTTTTGATCTGTAACAAAAAAAACTAAACACAAATATATTTCGCTTAACGTAGCGAGGCTAATATTTAAAAATAAGAATATGAAACGAAAAGAACTTGAAGTTTAGAACAGAGTATTGAATCATCTTTGTTGAGAGAACTAAACAAGTCGATTTCAAAATTTTTCAAGAAAATTCTAGAGTAGAAGGTATTTTAGAATCTTCAGAAGATTTCTTTCTTATACATACTGTTGAAAAGTTACTGTTCATAACTTACCATTACTATTTACTTGAAAACTTACGACATTTTATCTTCTTCTTGTACGAATCGTCTAAGTTATGATGTGTCAGATGAATGGTCATTCAGCATTACCATATTCAAGTTTCATCTGATTTCCTTGAATCTATCTTCACACAAAGGTTTAGTGAAGATACCATTGTTGATTCATCTCAACAAATTGTAGATTGATGATTCCTCTCTATACATAGTCTCATATAAAATGATGTCTAATGTTAATATGCTTTGCCCTCGAGTGTTACATTGGATTCTTTGATAGATTGATAGCACTTATGTTGTTACAGAAGATTGGAATTTGATCTTCTTGTATAGAATAATCTTCTAACTGATACTTAATCTATAACGTCTGTGAACAAGAAATTAAATTATGACTAAGAAAGTGACAACCTCTACTTGTACTCTTTCTATCAATCCTATCTCCAGCATAATCAGCATCACAGTGGCCAATTAACCTGAAATCTGTACCTTTCTCATATATTAAACAAAGATCAATAGAACTTGCCAAGTATCTCAATATTCTTTTGATAGCAATATAATGACATTCTCTATGTTCTACTTGAAATCTTGCACACAAACAAACATTAAATAGTATATCAAGTCTACTTGCAGTTAGGTAAAGTAAAGAACCAACAATTTCTCTGAAAAGAGTTTGATCAACCTTCTTACCTGCTTCATCTTTAGATAAGAGGATTGAAGGAAGCATAGGAGTTGACACAGGTTTGACCTTCTCCATTTTATATTTGACTAACAGTTCTTTGATATATTTTTGTTGATGAATAAAAATCTTTTCATCAGTTTGCTTAATTTGTAAACCAAGAAAGAATTTCGATTCACCCATCATACTCATTTCAAATTCACTTTTCATAAGATTTTCAAAACTAGAACATAACTTTTTAGAAGTTTCACGAAAATAATATCATTTACATATATTTGTACAATTATGAAATCATATTTAATACATTTTCTAAACAAAGTCTTATCTATTTGACCTCTAATAAAGTCATTTCTAATCAAAAATGAACTTAGATGATCATATCAAGCATGAGGCGCTGGTTTTAATCCATATAAAGCTTTATGAAGTCTATAGACATAGTTTGGTTTATCAGTATCTTCAAAACCAGGGGGTTGCTTTATATAAACTTCTTCATTATAAAACCATTCAAAAAGGCACTTTTCACATCCATTTGAAACAGTTTTATATCTTGACAAATAGCACATGCAAGCAAAATCCTAATAGCTTTTACTCTAGCTACAGGAGCATAGGTTTCATTATAATCTATTCCTTATTGTTGATTATAGCCTTGAGCTACTAATCTAGCTTTGTTACGGTTTACTCTTCCTGATTCATCTAGTTTATTTTTGAATACCCATCTGGTTCCTGTGATAGACTTATTGGGTGGTCTAGGAACTAAAGACCAAACTTTGTTCCTTGTAAATTGATTTAACTCCTCTTGCCTGGCTAAAATCCCAACTTCATCTTGAAGAGCTTCATTAATTTTCTTAGGTTCTAATTAAGAAACAAAAGCTACATTTGCCTCTCTTCTAAATTTAGACCTAGTTCTCACTCATTCTGATGTTTCTCCTATAATCAGGTTTTCTGGGTGAGAAGATTTGTATTTCCAGTCTTTTCTAAGACTAAAGTTTTCAGAAATATCTTCTACCTTATTAGATAGATCGTCTAGTGGTGACATATCTAGGTTATTGACTAAAGGAGAAGATAGAGTTTTATCATCAAAATCGTCTCTTCTATCTAGATGAGAATCATCATCAAATTTAACATGCATAGATTCTTCAACAGATTTAGAAAAAAGATTATAAACTCTATAAGCTTTATAAGTAATCGAATATCCTAGAAAATTCCTAAGTTGATCTTAGAATCAAATTTATCCAATTTTCCTTTTTTATTCAATATAGTGCATTTGCAACCAAAAGGATGGAAGTAAGATATATTTGGCTTTCTTCCTTTCCATAACTCATATGGAGTTTTATTTAAAATAGTTCACAAAAATACTCTATTTTGAATATAACAAGCTGTATTTACAGCTTCTGCCTAGAAATACTTAGGAAGATTCATTTCATATAGCATAGTCCTTTTCATTTCCTGAATCATCCTGTTGTTTCTTTTTATAACTCCATTCTGTTGAGGAGTTCTAGGAGTAGAGAAATTATGGAAAATTCCATTCTCTTCACAAAATATTATGAATTTTTCATTTTCAAATTCTCCACCATGGTCACTCCTAATTCCAGCAATAGAAATTCCTTTTTTATTTTGTAACTTTTTGGATGGAACTTTGAAGCACTTAAGAGATTCATCTTTATATGATAAAAATAATATCTAAAAAATCTAGTGAAGTCATCAACAATTACGAGACCATACTTCTTTTCGCTAAGACTTACAGTTCTGGTTGGACCAAACAAATCTATATGTAACAACTCTAGAGGTCTAGACGAAGTTACATCATTTTTAGAGGACAAAGATGTTTTAACTTGTTTTCCTTTTTGACAAATCTCACAACAGGAATCATTATTAAAACTTATTTTTGGTGATCCTCTTACCCAATCATGTTTAACCAACTCGGAAATATGTTAAAAACTAATATGGCCTAGCTTTTTATGCCAAATCAGTTTTTCCTCATCTGTTGATATAAAACATGAAATATTTTGACTTTTTAAATCATCTAAGTTAATTTTATATAGATTATTTCGTCTCTTAGCAGAAAAGAATATGGAACCATCCTTGTTTTTCACTACACAAGAATTTTGATTAAAGGATACTTCAAAACCAAAATCACATAATTGACTTACACAAATTAGATTATGCTTTAAGCCTTCAACTAGCAGAACATTATCAATAGACACAAATGAATCTTTACCAATTTTATCAATTCCAACTATTTTTCCCTACTGGTTGTCTCCAAAAGTTACTGATCCTCCTTGCTTATTTTGGAGGTCTAGGAACATAGACCTTCTTTCCATACAGTGGATGCTGGTTTCTTTTTCCAAGAAAGGAGATCTGCAGTATATATTATATCTTTCTTAGGTACCCATATTTTCTTGGGTCCTTTGAGGTTAGACTTACAATTATTCATCGGGTAATAAGAATATTGTTTCTTTTTCTTTTTGTTAGGAACAAAAATCTTATTATGATGAACATTACTAATATTAAACCCTAAATCACTCTTATCATTTGGATGTCTATATTTTCCAATCATATCATTCATCCTTTTTGTACATTCAGTAAATGTTGATAAATCTGCTGAGAGACTGTTAATCCTTTGTTTCAGTTGATTAATTTCCTCAGACCTATCTATAGTTACTTTCTTTTTCATATTGTCTACTTGTTTTTTAAGGTAGACGTTTTCTTTTTCTAACACTTCTATGTTCTTCAAACTTTCAGCAAATTTCATTTTCAATATCCTATATTGTTTTAATATAGCATGTGAATTTTCTAACAATTCTAAATACACATCCTAAAGTTCATTAAAGTTAGAAGTTACCTCCTCATCACATTCCTTTTCAGCTACCAAGTATATATTTGCTTGTTCTGATGCTTTTGAGTCGGAGTAAGATTCAGACGAATCTAGATCTTCCCAAGTTGGCATCATGCTCTTTTTATTTTCTTTACTTTTCTTCTATTTTCTTTTGAGCAATGGGCATTTAGACTTGTAATGTCCTGGTTTGTTGCACTCATAGCAGACGATCAAACTTTTCTCATTCATTGAATCATCTTTGCTATTCTTCTTAAAAGAAAAGTCTTTATTTCCCTTTGCTTTCTTTTTCCACATCCTCCTAATCTTTCTTAAAATGAAGGATAGTTCATCATCATCTTCACTTAAATCTTGATCAGATTCACTAGCATCATCATTCTTGATTTCTTCAATCTTTAATGCTTTTAAATATGTGATTTTGTTTTTCTGATTCTTCCGATTCTTCTGACCAGCCTTTAATGCGATAGATTTATCTCTTCTAGGTTTATCTTATGCATCAAGCTCTACTTCATGTATTTTTAATGAACCAAGCAATTCATCTAGCTTCAGCTTACTTAAATCCTTGGCTTCTTGTATTTCCGTTAGTTTGGGTCTCCATCTTTTTGGAAGACTTCTGAGGATCTTTCTAACAGTATCTCGATTATCGTAGATTCTCCCAAAAGCTTTAAATCCATTAACAATTGTTTGGAATCGCCCAAACATCTGATCAATAATCTCCCCATCTTTCATCTTGAATAGCTCATACTGATAAGCAAGAATACTGATCTTAGACTCTTTCACCTGATTTGTACCTTCATGTGCAATGGCTAATGTAACCCACATTTCCTTTGTAGATTCGCATCCATGAACCTTATCATATTCACTTCTGCTTAGGGCATAACTTAAAGAGAACTTGGCCTTTGAGTTTAACTGAAATCGAGATTTCTGATCGGCTGACCATTTGTCATAAGAGATGGTATTTCCTTCGTCGTTTGTTGGTGTATATGGACCATTGTCAATGATATCCCAAAGATCAATATAAGCAGATTCTATAAAGAATCGCATCATGTCCTTCCAATAATAATAATCTTCACCATTGAATGCAAGAGGTCTTGTGATCGAGGCACTTTCAACTATAAAACATGTGATTTAGTCATGGATCTTTGTCCTCACTTTGTAACAATGTTTCTGGGAAACCTCGCTCTGATACCAACTGAAGTAAATCACTTGTTAATATAAAATCATGTATAATATGCAAAATACACAAGAAGGGGGTTGAATTGTGTAAAATTTTCAAAGATATAATTCTTTAGGAATTTCTTGAATTTCTTTTCAAATTTAGATGATCACAAAAACACTTTACTAAAGTCGATGAGTAATGCAATCACAAGAATTATGATATACTCTTCTATCAATAAGAAAATTAAAAGATAAGGGTTAGAGAATAGACGCCATGATTTTATATTGATTCACCCTTAACCTTGGGCTACGTCCAGTCCTCATAGTTTGTCTGAGATTTCACTATACTCTTCAACTTTACAAATATTCTTTCTACACTTGCAGAGCCTCTTCAAGTCTTTTTCACAAAGTATTCTTTATCTTCTTTCTTAGCCTCTCTAGCCTCTAGCCTTTCTTTCTCTCTCTAGGAAAGATATTTTTTAGCTTCACGTTACAGATGTATTCGCTCTCTTTCTTTCACACTTTGAATACAGAGTTTCTCTAAGTATTGTACAATCAAATTTTCTCTCTTGTAAAAATGTTATTTAGATTACGACTAGAACTAGTATTTATAGCCTAAGTCTTCAACTGCTTTCTTAAGAAACTACTTCTTGAGTCTTTTAGAAACCGTTATGAGTTGAGCCCTGTAACTAACTCCGACTAACAAACTAACTGACATTTTAAAGTAGTTTCCTTTTATATTGTCTGGTACTATACTTCTTTTGGTGTCACTTCGTCTAGTATCACGTTTCTTCTAATGTCACGCTTCTTCTGGTGTAGATATGTATCTTCTGTTGATGACGTGTATCTTCTGTTGATGACCACGCATCTTTTGGGTTTGACTTTACTATTTTCTGGGTTAACTAAGTGTTATTTATATTTTTCTGTGCACTTAACAAACTTATCAAAATAGTTCAAACATTTCTAAGATTATTATTATTTGATTGTCATCAAAATTAATAGAAGTGAAGTCTTCTTGACTTAACATGTACAAGATAAAGAATGACTTTAAATAATTTGTCACTAAATTACAACCAAAACGACTGACTGTAAGACATAAAATAACATACGGTTCGCAGTTATGTTTACTGGGGCTTGATAACTAGCATAGTTTAAGGCTAAAATTTATGAGTTAAATTGGATTAATCAATTTTAAATTTAAGAAGTGATGAAATTTTTTTGAATGATTCAATCATTCGGTTAAGATGATATAGCGTCTAGTAAAAATTTTAAAATAATCGTATAAAATTATCAAATTGAATTTAAAGTTTATCTTACTCTTATATCCATTCATATCCTATAAATGGTCGAAAATAATTAAATAGTCCCCTCTCGAAAAGTCCTTGTGCAAGGCGCTGTGACATATTGTATAAAAAATATGTTTTAGTTACTTGAGTTTCCTAAAATTTGGTTAGAAACAAAATATTCCAAAACCATCTTAAAAGACTCATTTTTCGTTTTTAAAATACATGATTATGTGACTGCTTTTCACGTATTAATTCATTTTAAGATGTCTGTCATTCTAAATAAGAACAAAAATGGGTCGAATTTGGATCAAATATAAAAATTTTGTTAATATTCATATTTAATTGCATTAAAAAATTGTTACTTAAGTTCAAGCATAATAAATTTCTGCCAACCGCGGGTACCCGTTAAATAATTCAAAATTATGATATTTAATTCTACTTAAATTTTTTTTTAATTTTTAAATTTAATAAAAACTTATTGATTCAATTTTTCTCTAAACTTATAAAAACCATTAAAACTGATTTTGTTTTTCTATTGTCTTTTTTATCTTAATTTTAATCAATAAAAATATAAATAATATAATGTAATTATTTATAATTAATTTAAAATTAAAATTGTAATATTTTTAGATTTAGCATTCATATCATAAATATATTTTAAATTTAATATAATTCTTAAAATATAATATAATAATTTTAAAAACATTTAATTATAAAGTAAAAGCTTTCAATATCAAATATTTTATTTCAAATATAAATTATAAATCAATATTAATTTATATTTTATTTATTTTTATTTATTTTTATATTTATTAAAATAACATTATATAAGTAATTAAAATAAATTAGTTAATTAATATTTATTTATACTTTATTTAATATTTAATTATTATTAATAACAAAATAATAATATTATTAATTAAAAATTAAAAGTAGACAAAAATGCAATTTAAAAAATGAGATGAACGCCTTAAATATTTCGTTACTATTGTATCTAGAGATGATAATTTTTGTTAGGTCTAGGTCATCTGATTTGGCTAGAGTTAACAATATTTTCAGGGTAGGTTTAAACACTCTTGTGAATTCTATACCGTACTGGCCCAAAATTGGTACCGAATTTTAAGTTTTGGTACCGAATTTAAATACTGGTCGGTACCAGCCCATTTTGGTTGTACCGGCCGGCACTAGTCGGTAATCAAAATACCGGCCAAATATTGGTCGATACCGAAAATTTTGAAAATTGGAGGAC
>JANSVA010045368.1:0-13327 GCA_025504915.1 Erythroxylum reticulatum | reverse complement strand
TCAGTCTACAATTTGTTGAGACGAATCAACAATGGGCGGATATCTTCACTAAACCTTTGTGTGAAGATAGATTCAAGTAAATCAGACGAAACTTTAATATGGTAATGCTGAATGACCATTCGTCTGACACGTCATGACCTAGACGATTCATACAAGAAGAAGATTAAAAGTTGTAAGTTTTTAAGTAAATAATAACGATAAGTTCTGAAAGTTAACTTTTCAATAGTAGGTATAAGAAGGAAATCTTCTCAAGATTCTAAAATACCTTATACTTTAGAATTTTCTTGAAATACTTTGAAACCGACTTGTTTAGTGCTCTCAATTAAGATGATTCAATACTTTGTTCTAAGCTTCAAGTTCATTTCATCTCATATTCTTACTTTAAGAGACTAACATCACTACTTTGAGCGAAATATTTTTATGTGTTTAGTTTTTATTTGTTACAGATTACAAATGGAGCAATCACTTATCTATGGGAGACACGTTGATTTCAAATCATCAAAGGAAAATCAAATGGACATTGAACCAGAGATTGAAGCAGTTAGCTGGAAAAACTTCTTCAAGGTTCGTGAAAAGGTCTATTTGAATGAGATATATGAGTTTTGGAAAAATGCAAAGTTGGTAGACGATACCTTAGTATCAATGGTATATGGTTTGTTAGTTATTGTGATGCAAGATACTATCAAAAGGGTCAGTGGGTGTCCTAGTATTGGAGTAAAGCTGTTTAACAATACAAAATGGATTACTCAAGGTTGTGGAGATAGAATGCACATTAATTGACATCTCTATGGAAGTAGCGATCCTGAAGTTAAGAAGGCGGCAACCCTTGTTCCGAAGGCTAGGGTTCTACATTCACTACTTCTTCACTGTGTTCAACCAAGATTAGGCTCGAAGGACCTTGTGACAATGAATGATGAACATTGTCTGTATCACCTACTGAATCACCAACCCATTAATCTTTTGTACTTAATGTTGAAGTATATGATAAAGTCAAAGGGGGATTCTAGTTCTTTACCGTATAGAATGTTGTTGACAAGGATTTTTAGAGAATTTGGAACCTTTCTGGACAGAGGTAGTAGGGTAAAGATGGACATGAAGAGTATTATTAATGGCACAACTATTCACATAATGGGGATAAAGTTTGATGATGAGGCGGAAATAGGTTCTACACCCAAAGGAAGGTCTGAGGGGGAGCTTATAGTAAGACGAGGCAAAAGTGAACGTGGTACATCTGTAAGAAAACAAAACCTCGATCAACAGGAACAACATTTGTAGAAGAAAAGACTAAGAAATCGTCTGATGCACCAATAAAACCTAAAACGATTCTACAAAAAGAGGAAAAATAAGCTCAACAATCATTGCAACAAGTGTCATTGAAGAGAAAGGCAGAGACACTTTAATCAGAAATATCAAAATAGTCAAGAAGGTCACCAAGACTATTGACCTTACGACAACAAGAACAGAAGAAGAGTAAATCTATGATGCTTGATAGAGATTCTAAAAAGCAAGAGAAAAGACAGTAGCCTACCAGATCAATTTTCTCTATTTTGTAAAGCCAATAAGCAAAATCATCTTGAGAGACAGAAATTAAAAGGAAGTTGGTATTTGAGAGGAAGAAGCCTCAATAGCAACTTTCTTCTAAACCAACAGGGGAATAAAAGAAGGTGAAGCCCAGTCAGAAGAAGGTTTCTTCATTTGATGTTCAACAGAAGGCAAAAACAATTGAACACCAATTGGAACCTTACAATCCTTCTCAACCAATCAACAAAAAGGATTTAAGAACGAAGATTATAGAAGAATTAGTACCTGTTCGAAGCAGAAGCTCAATTATTATTAAAGAACCTTCGAAAAAGTCAGTCAAGGTACTAGTCAAACCGATACCGACTAATGATCAGACAATACATTTTCTAAGTCATAAAGAACAAAGATTATATGGTATTCTGCGAGATGAGAAGGCAGAACCATATCTATTGAAGATTTCAAAGAATCGATATACAATTTATCCGTTTACGAGCAGAACATTAATAAAAATTGTGCCAGACATACAACCAAGATGCTCAACCCTTATGAGAAACGAAGAAAAAGGGAAAAAGAAGATGTTTCCTGAGGGAAATAAAGGTGATCTTACAGAAGAGCAAATTTAAGTAGCTGTGAAGAATATAGATGATGCATGCAATGCAACTCAACCTGGAGGTATCTATGTTTCATACCACATTTCAAAAGCATTAGGAAGTAAATTTGGAGTTTCAACCACCGATGAAAACTTCAAGGTAGTTGGCAAAGTGAAAGAAAGACAGTACAGAAGTATCATGGTTAAAGGTATTAATTTCAACTTAGAAACCTTTATGTGTTTGATCATGCATTTCAAACCTTTAGGTTTCATACCTTCAGTCAAAGATGTGTTACACCTTCTTAGGCATCTAATTTTGAAACTACCTAGACCTGATGATCTTGATCTCCCATAAGGAAAAGAAACCTTTAGTCTACCCTCTATCAAAATTATAGAGTTAGACGTTTTATCTTCAGAACCATTTGCTGTGGAAAACCTTCATCCAATTAGTGAAATACAATAAGATCTTACTGATAATCCGCAGTTTTTGAAGCATTTCATAAATTGGATGGAAGCAAGTCATAGTTAGAAGGAAGTTTAGTAAGCATTAGCAAAAGAAATTGAGGAAGGTCATACTAAGGTTGATGAACTCGCTGACTCAATGGGTGATCTTCATAAGGAAGTAGCAATAATACGGGTTACTATTAAATAAGACCTTAAAAGGATCTGCACTGATATGCAACATATGTTTTTTGAAGTTCTGAAGAGTCTACGATAAGCAATCTTTTTGATTAATAACAAATAAGTGAGAAAACATTGTATACATCTTATATGCAATTCTTTTCTTATGTTTTTGCTTTATTATTCATTAGAATACTATTCATCTATTCATCTATAAATATCATTTTATTTTCTAAAATTATGAGTATCTGTTATCATCAAAAAAGGGGAGATTGTTAAGTTAAGAGTACTTCACTTCCATTAATTTTGATGACAATCAAATAATAATAAACTTAGAAATGTATGAAATGTTTTGATAAATTTGTTAAGTGTGCAGAAAAATGTAAGTAACACTTAGTCAACTCAGAAGGTGCGTGGTCAACAATAGACAAAGCGCGACACTAGATGAAGCGCAACAACAAACTAAGTGCTACACTAGATAAAATGCAACACCAGACGAAGCGTGACATCAGATGAAACGCAACAACAGACGAAGTAATATAATAGACGAAGCAGAATAACAGAGGAAACATAGTAAAAGAAGAAGCATTATTCTAGACGATACAAAAGGAAAGGTATTCTAGAATGTCAAACAATTAGTTAGATGGAGTTAGATATAGGACTCAACTAATAATCGTTTCTAGAAGATTCAAGAAGCAGTTTTCAAGAAGACATTTGGAGACTTAGGCTCTAAATACTAGTTCTAGTCGAAGACTAAAATAACGAATGCTTTTATATTAACAAAAATTCCTCAAATTACGAAAGAAGTGAGTGAATACATCTGTAACCTAAAGTTCAAAAATACTTTTTTTAGAGAGAGAAAGGAAGGCTAGAGCCTAGAGAGGCTAATACAGCAGATAAAGAATACTTTGTAAGAGAGACCTAAAGAGGCTCTACAAGTAGAAAGAATACTTATAAAGTTAGAAGAGTATAGTGAAATCTCAGACTAACTCTGAGGATTGGACGTAGCCCAAAGTTTGGGGTGAACCAGTAGAAAATCGCAGCATCTATTCTCTAATCCTTATCTGTTAATTTTCTTGTTGTTAGACAAGTAGATAATATTACTTGTGATTGCATTGCTTATCAACTTTAGCAAAATGTTTTAGTAATCATTTGAATTTTCGTAAAGAAATTCAAAAAGTCTCAAAAGATTAATATTTTTGAAAAGATTACACAATTCAACCCCCCTTCTTATGTAGTTTACATATCATATCAGATTTCTCTATTAACAAGTGATTTAGTTTAACTCTCCTCCAGTAGGCTTGGCCAGCTTCATCCTCTCCATAATTTAGTCCACATGCGCATAGAGAGCCTCCTTAAATATCTCGGTCCTAGCTCTGAACATAGGTCCAACTAGAATGACAAGCTCGCCCCCATCATGTACACCATCTCTATGGTGATCTTTACTCCTACTCATATCAGTTCCTCCCTCTTCAAGAAGATTCATCCTTAAATATGAATCCATATCAAAAGGAGAAAGGTCAACTAGATTAAAGGTAGCAGAAACATTGTACTCACATGGCAAATCAATTTGAAAGCATTGTCATTGATCTACTCCATCACCTAAAATGGACCATCACCCCTAGGATCTAACTTGGACTTCCTTTGGGCAGGAAACCATTCCTTCCTCATATGCAACCAAACCCAATCACCAAGTTTAAAAGTCACTAGCATGCACCCCTTATTGGCTCGCTTGGCATAGACCATGCTCCTCTACTAAATATGTTGTCTTGCGTTCTCATGCAACTCCCTGACCATCTCAACTTTCCTCTTGCCATCTGTACTAAACAACTCATAAAAGGGTAAAGGCATAAAATCCAAAACAGTCAAAGGATTAAAACCATAGATAAGCTCAAAAGGTGAATAACCTGTGGTGGAATGCACACATCTATTGTATGCAAACTCAATAAATGGCAAACAATCACCCCAAGTTTTCAAATTTTTACCAACTATAGCACGCAATAAGGTACCTAAGGTTCTATTAACAACCTCAATCTATCCATTTGTATGTGGATGAAAAGCAGTAGAATAAAGAAATTTAATACCTAAATTTCCCCACAGAACATGCCAAAAATGGCTCAAAATTTTAACATCTCTATCTGAAACAATAGACCTAGGAATACCATGCAATCTAACAATATCCCTAAAGAATAAATCAGCAACATACACAGCATCATCGGTCTTATGACATGCAATGGAATGTGTCATCTTACTAAATCGATCAACAACAACAAAGATGCTATCATACCACTTCTTTATTCTAGGTAGTCCTAAAACAAAATCCATAAAAATATCAACACAAGGTTCAATAGGTACAGGTAAAGGGGTATACAATCCATGGGGTTTAATAGTAGATTTTGCCTGTTTATATGCAATGCATTTGGCACATACACACTCAACATCCCCACGCATACCAGGCCAATAGAAATGTTCATGCAAAATATTCAATGTCTTAGGAACCCCAAAATGACTCATCAATCCACCACTATAGGCCTCATGCACAAATAAAGTACGCAATGAAAAAATAGACACACACAATTGGCTACCCCTAAATAAATAACCCTCATGCCTATAGAATTTCTGAAAGGTAGCATACTCATAAGCATTATACATAATAGCAAAATCATCATCAGAAGCATACATATCCTTAAGTTGCTCAAACCCCAACAGTTTAGAAGTAAGAGTAGAAACTAAGTAATACCTCCTAGATAGGGCATTGGCTACTACATTTTCCTTTCCTTGCTTGTACTGCAATACATAAAGGAATGCCTTTAGAAACTCCACCCAAGTGGCATATCTCTTGCTCAGCTTGCCCTGTCCCTTCATGTGCTTCAAGGACTCATGATCTGTCCTAATGAAAAACTCTTTGGGATGGAGGTAGTGTTGCCACACTTCCAATGCTCTCACAATAGCATATAACTTCTTGTCATAGGTTGTGTAGTTAAGTTAGGTAGAACTCAACTTCTCACTAAAATATGCTATTATTTTGTTTTCCTACAAAAGCACAGCACCTATACCATTGTTGCTCCTTACCCCATGCAAACCCTTTCTCCTTCTTGACTATGTTAGTCAAAGGAGCAGCAATGGTAGAGAAATCTTTCACAAACCTCTTTTAAAACTAGCAAGCTCACGAAAACTCCTCATCTCACTCACACTCTTAGGTGTTGGCCACTCTCGAATAGCCTTCACCCGCTCACTATCAACCTCAACCCCTTGAGAACTAATCATAAAACCCAAGAATACTAGCTTATCAATGAAAAATGTATACTTCTTAAGGTTTGCATATAATTTCTCCTATCTCAACACATCCAAGACACACTTCACATGCATAACATGCTCATCAAGATTAGTGTTATATATCAAGATGTCATCAAAGTAGATAACCATAGATTTTCCAAGAAATGCATGCAAGACATGATTCATCAACCTCATAAAAATGCTAGGTACATTAGTTAAACCAAATGGTATGACTAACCACTCGTATAACCTATATTTTGTTTTGAAAGTAGTTTTCCATTCATCTCCTGGATTCATTCTAATCTGGTGGTATCCACTTTTCAAGTCGATTTTTGTAAAGATACATGCACCATGCAATTTATCAAGCATATCATCTAACCTAGGGGTAGGGTGACGATACTTTACAGTGATTTTATTAATAGCTCTGCAGTCCATACTCATCCTCCAGGTTACATCTTTCTTAGGCACCAGTAACACAGGCACCGTACACAGGCTCAAGCTCTCCCTTACATGTCCCTTTTCTAGTAACTCATCTACCTGCTTTCAAAGCTCCTTTGTCTCCGCAGTATTACTCCTATAAGCTGGGCGGTTTGGAAATTGAGTTCTGGGCATAAAATCAATCTGGTGCTCGATGCCTCTCAAGGGTGGCAGTCCTTTGGGCATCTCCTTAGGAAAGACATCTAAATAATCCTTCAAAAGAGAAGTAAAAACACTATGCAAAGCATTAAGAGGGTTAGTATCAGAAACTAAATACTCTCTGTATCTCACCACTACTAGTGCTCTTTTCTCTCTAGTTACTCTCCTCAAGGCTTTTCCCTTAGCAAATAGGCTCACTTTTCTCTCTTTTTTTCTCTATTCTTTTCTCTTTCTGAGCTCTTCTTCCCTACACCCTCACTTGTGCAGTCACTCACCATTGGGCCAAACTCAATTTTCTTTTGGGCCTCTTTTTTATCTTCACATTTTTTGTTCTCACTACCTAAACCCTCCTAACTTTTACTTGCTTTTATCTAGTCCAGGTACAATTCATGAGGTGAAAAGGGTAGTAGAATGAAATTCCTACCCTTAAACTTAAAGGAGTACCTATTGGTATACCAATCATATGCTACCCTTATGTCAAACTGCTAAGGTCTCCCAAGTAATATATTACCAGCCTCCATTGGTACCACATCACGCAACACCTCATCCTCATATCTCCCTACTAAAAATGGCACTACAACTTGCCTAGTGGCCTTCACACTAGCACTATCATTGAACCACTACAAATTGTATGGCTTCGGATGTTTCCTACATGTCAAACCTAATTTTTGTACCATAGTCCAACTAGCTACATTAGTTCAACTACCCCCATCAATGATTAAATTGCATATTTTCCCAGTAACTAAACACCTTGTATGGAAAATATTCTCTCTCTGATCTATAACCTCATCTGTGGCCCTAGCACCCAGCACCCTCCTAACTACTAGTGCTTCCCCTGTAACAGCTCTCTCAAAGAAACTATCATCCTCAAAATCATTATCAACAACAAGCTCAGATTCACTACCACTATCCTTCGAATCAATCATCCTATTATCCCTCATAATCTTGACTTTCTTATTTGGATATTGAGATGCAATATGGCCAGTACCCAAACACCTAAAACATTTAATGCTAGAATCTTACTAGAAGAAGCTTGGGTGATTGGTGTGCCTTTAGGGTCAAACCCTACATTCGGCCTTTTAGTTGTCTCCTTGAAGTCTAGCCCCTTGTCTTTCAACTTCTCCTCTCTCTTGGGCCATTTTAAGCTCTATGATTAGCTAGAAGTTTCCCCGCTCCTTACTGCCACTCTAGCTTTGATTTGTTTCTCCACCTTCATGGCCATGTTCACCATGTCCTTAATCTCCATATAGTGTTACAATTCTACCATATTAGCTATCTCCTTGTTTAAACTATTCAAGAACCATGCCATGGTTGCCTTTGGGTCCTCCTCTATGTTAGCTCAAATTATAGCCACCTCCATCCCCTTGTGGTAGTCCTCCACTAATTTGGATCCCTAAGTGAGTCTTTAAAGCTTCTAGTACATCTCCCTGTAATAGTAAGAAGGCACAAACCATTTCCTCAGGCATGCCTCCATATCGTCCTAAGTAGGAATTTGCATCTCTCTATTTCTCCTCCTGGATGTCACCAATTGATCCCACTATATTAGTATATAATCTGTAAATTCAATAACGGCTAGCTTTAGCTTTTTATCTTCAGAAAAATTGTGGCAATCAAAAACCAAGTCCACCTTCCTTTCCCACTCTAGGTAAGCCTTTGCATCATTCCTTTCGTTAAAGGCTAGGATCTGGATCTTGATGGATTTAAGGTCTCCATCTCTCCTATTAAATGGATCAACTCTCTGAGCTCTCCTAGGTCTGCGTACCTCAAACTCCTCCTCCTCCTTAAAGTCATTCTCTTCTAGCTCATATTGAGGTGGTGGTCTACAAGGTGGTGGTTGTTGCTGGCGTAAACTTGCATGCTCCCCTAAGGTTCCTTACATCTCCCTTGTCTGAGCTCATCCATTTGTCCCCTAGTCTCAGTTAAGGATAGATTGAACCTCTCAAATTGTTATTGTATGGTTCTCAAAGTGAAAGCAATATTTGCATCTCTCCCTTGGTTGTCATCATTACTACCTCCCTATGACATTGTAGATAAAATGATATACATGCAAAATAAGATTAGTAATAAACCACCTCACACACTCCCTCACGTGTTTCACTCAAATGATGTCACTCCCTTTGTATTTAAGTCAAAGCAATGACTCCCTGAAATAAGCTCACACACTCTTGCCTTTTACCACTCAATCCCCTCTGAAATTCAAATCACCACTCGAAATCAACTTTCAACTAATCAAAAGAATCAAAAGGGTGTGAAAATTTTGAACCAACTAGCAAGAACGCGTATAATGAAACAAAGAAAACAGAAAGAAAAAAATTCACATTTTTTTGACTTTTTTAAACTCTTTTTGGATTTTTTTCCTTCTACTTTTTTCAGACCTTTTTTGGTTTTTTTATATTTTTTTGGATTTTTTTACTTTTTCGAAAATTTTCAGATTTTTTTGGACTTTTTTATATATGGAAAAAGTTTCAACAAAAGAAACAAGAAGAATAATTGAATACCCTAACTAGAATAAGAACAAGAAGAAAGATTGAAACCCTAAGTCGAAAGTTAATTCACACCTCAATTGATGAACCGACGATAATTGGATGGTGATGGGTGGTGGTTTCTTGAATTCCAATAGAGTTGAATAAGAATTCTCCTCCACACTAAGGTTCTGATACCAAATAACCCGCTCCACAGAATTTAAAGACAGAAAAAGTTCATATTTGAGGAAACAAGAAGATGGTAGATTCGAATTAACCAAAATTAAATCTGATATGCAGGGTTTCAAATTTACCTACAAGACCTTGTGAAGAAATTGTATCGAATAGCCTAGATAACGAGTAAAGAACAAAGTAAGAAAGTTGTTTAGGATCAAAATCATGCCACAATCTGATTTAGTTGATAAGTGATGTTCAATTCCTAAGTTGATAAGGAAAAGAGGGGTTTCTCTTTTCAATGTGGTTGATGGCACACACAAAATAATATGATCAAAAAGTTGTCTTCCAAAATCCTAAAACATAAGTATTTATACCTAAGCTTAATGCTAAAAGACTTGGGCTTAAAATACATAGAAGCCTAAAATATAAATAAGTCCAAAATAGATCACAAGCACGCGCCTAAAGGTTTCATCTTATTGAGGTGCCAAGTCTGGTCATAAGCATGCCTCCTCTTGGCCTTCAAATGACAAAGAATAGCCCAACACAATGGTATTCAAGTTCCAAGTGAATCCGGTCCAAGGATTTGAGACAAGTGGATTAATTTGGGTAGTGATCCAACTAGCTCTCCTTCAATAGGCTTAGCTAGCTTCATCCTCTCCATAAGTTGGCCCATATGCACATAGAGAGCCTCTTTGAATCTCTCGGTACTAGCTCTAGACATAGGTCCAACTGGAATGACAAGCTCGCCCCCGTACGTATGCCATCTCTATGTTGATCCTTACTCCTGCTCATATCACCGTCTCTAATAAAGGTCCACACAAAGATAGAAGGATGAAAACTTACTAGGAGATGGCTAGAATTCTTTCTTTGTGCTACCAAAGACAAGAACTCTAGAGAGAGTTAGAGAGAAAAGGTGTGTGTGTAGCACCATACTCTTGCAAGACATATACCCGACATCCTGAGTGATGTCTGAGTATGTACCCCACAAGGGTGGCATTCTAGAATAGTCAAACACTCGAAACTCAGTACAAATTTTTCAAAAATCGCACAAGCGTATACAGAAAACAATAGTCAAATTGGGCCCACTTTCTTTTTTTTAATTTCCATTCACAAGTGTTACCAACATTTTTCAAATCATCATAATTTCATTAATCACTAAAGCCCATTATTGATATAAAACACTTAAAATCATAATGTCATTACATTATAAATGCATTCACATACACATTGTACAATAATTTTGGAATACATTCTTTAATACAAAAATTAATGGAAAATTCTATGTAGACGCAAACTGATCCCGACCTCTCTCTCTTACCTGAATGCAGTGGTTGTACTCTCATTAGCCTAACGGGGTAACTTTTCTGAGCCTGAAAAATATTGCAAATTTTGGGTGAGTTTTGCAAACTAAATGAATGACCATCCTCGATGGCTCACACAATCACATAACACATACAGTTCACATTTTCATATAATTCACATCATTTCATTAATAATCATATTGAATCACATACACTTGATCAATCATTTCACATTTTACATTCAACACATATCACATTCAGAAGTTATTCGAACCATTATAATCATTCATATCATGCATACGCAGTACCCATAAAACTCACTTTTAATTTGTTACTTTGTTGTGACCGAGTGCCTTTTTCACTGGCCTATATCCCTGAGTGGATACTGGGCTGGCCCATATCCCTTGTGGATACCGAGCTATATCAGATAATGTCCCATATCCCTTAGTAGATACCGGGTACATTCATAACTGAGCCTAAGGCTCTTATCACATATCAAGCTTTAAGCTCTTTTTTACTGGCGACTCTGGTCACAACTGCCTGTATGTTTCATGCATTCATAGAATGTAATGTATCAATCATATATGATCAATCAGTCACTTTCATATGTGATCATACCTTAGTCCGGAATTCAACATTTAATTTGAGAATCATCTTTTCATTCACACGCATATTCATGTTCAAAACGCATTTATCATCAGACTGTGATCCAGCATTTAATAGTCAAGTTGTGTACACTTATTTTAATCAAATTCACATTCAAAGAGCACTTCAATGTTCTCACATTTGTCAAATCCTCGGACATATATTGACAAAAATCAACACATTCGCATTAATCATATTAATAATAATTCAATGCAAAAATTTAAAACAAAATAAACACTTAAAATAAGTCCATCTAGGTCGACTCATAGTACGCTCCAGATTGGCATTAGCTTCCATGATCTGGAAACGTCTAAATGCGAACATTTATCTTGCATATCAAAATTATGTAATACACACATTGCACATACACATTAATAACTTTGCACAATTAGAAGCATTTATTTATGCACAAATGTGTATATGCACTGTGTACAATGCATGCTTAATGACAATCCAAAGTATATTATCAATTTTCTCGTCACAAAATCAATGCAATATCAAAACTCACTTAACTATCATTTGTACGTATGGTTTATACCTCAAATAAACACTTTGAATCTAATATCATAACCCAATGAATCATTTAAGATTTTTCTAAAAACTAACTTTCAGGTCTACTATTTTTTATCATTTAGACAATGCAAATGAAGTAATTTGGCAATACTTTCTTCTAAAAAATTGTCCTCCCATATATTAAATTTCTAATGACATCAATATCATTCAATTAGGTTCAGTAATTTGAAAGTTATACTCTAAACACTTTCGGACTGTTCTTATACTGGAATAATGCCTTGTACTCAACTTCCATCCAGAAATTGAAATTCTTAGAGACTGTATTAAAATTTGATTTCTTCATACAATCTGTACCCTTATTTTTTAGTTGAATTCAAATCAAAAATAATTACATTTAGATAACTACAGAACAAGATACTATCAAAATACTGAAGCATGTTCAGTGAAAAATACTCCAGTTATCAATATTCTATAATTGTTCATCATTTAGTCCTAGTTTCATCATTCAATCACTTCCAAATGATTTCAGATGATCATAATTTTTGGTTGAGATGAATAACAATATGGTACAAGTTTCCCATGTCATTTTGAGGTTGGGATAAGAAGTTATAGTCAAAAGATCAAAGGATGTTCAAGTTTGTCTCCCATCAGTAACCATAGAAGTCATGATCATACAAGAGTACAATTGTGAGTTTCTAATGCATTTCAAATGTCACGATCATGCTCCTTCATGATTGTGACTCTCAAACTCTTTAGAAAAGTCACGATTGTGCAGAAGCACAATCATGCTTTTCTTCTTTTTCTCCTTTGAAGCAACTGATTTCGTTTCTTCTTCCTCCCTTCCCAAAACAAACTTTTGGGTCATTTTTACACGATCATTTTGACACTGAAAGTGAAGAATTTGGGCCAAACATTCTTCTAAACAATTGTTCCTTTATGTATTAAGTTTCTAATGAAACTAATTTGGTGCAATTTGGTTCAGTATTCTGCAAGTTATACTAAACAAACTACAGATTATTCCCAAACCATGATAGTACAAAATACTTGACTTCAAGCCAAAATTTGAAACTCTTAGATATAGAATTCGAAATTGATTCCTTCATGAAAAATATAGCCACACGTCTTTAATATAATTTAAAATTAAAATAATCACATTTGGAGCTATATAGATCAAGATATTGCTAAAATACAGATGCACGTTCAATGGAAACATTACAGCTATCATACTCCAGAAATTCTTCTTTCACTTTTTCCAAATTTTTAACTCCTACATTTTACATCTAACACATCTTCAGAATAAACCATCTTTTCTACTTCATTTAATCTTCATTGTCAGATCATTATAATTCACAAACAAATCGAAATCTATTATTACTCATAAACATCAAAAACATAACATTCATATATGAATGTTCATCTTAGCTTCTGCACATCTTCAGTTTTCTGCATTTTCCATTTTCTTCACCTTCTCCATTATCTTCTCTAACTACCCTTTTAATCATTCTTTCTCATATCATGACATTAACTTAGAACATTTCCTTAACTCAAAACTCATTTTAACACATATCTAAAACACCCAAAGAATT
>JANSVA010045313.1:0-13331 GCA_025504915.1 Erythroxylum reticulatum | reverse complement strand
GTTAGATGATTTAATAAGAACAAGGAATCAATCAAATCGGTAATTATGTGAAGATAGATCTCATATAGGTTTCCAGTGGTTTGGTGGAAAACTTCATATCTAATTAGGGTGTGGATATATTGTGAATTGAGAAATTGCAAATTTAGAGCTATTGGTTATAACTCAGGAGAGAGTAATCAACCCTAAGATCATTCAGGACCTATAATCCAACAATTCATAATCAATTACATTAATGTTGAAGATAAGTAAAAATTCCCCTTTCTCTCAATTGGCAGTTCCTTAGGTTGATTCTTGATGTGTGTGTTACAATTTGCTAATTTGTTAATATCTCGTGATTAATTCTTGAATTGAATTGTTTGATTGAATTGCAACATTGTTTTAATTTAGTTAAATTTGAATTTCTGCGATTAGTTTTAGCTTTAGATTTTAGGATTAGATTAACCCTCCTCGTGGGATCGATACCTTAGGTACTACATAAACAAACCGTACGCTTGCAGAATATTGAGGTTAAAATATTAACAATACACATATTAGAAAATCACAGTCAAGAATGTGTGTTGATTATTATGTGATAAAAATCATTATAAAGTATAGAAATTGTATCCTTATATTTAAGCATATGTTTGATGAGTTGTATAATGTGTACTTATTATTTAAAATTTGTCTAAAATATGTTAACAATCAAATTAGGATTAGAGATGGTGATGAATAGAAAAAATGACTAAAACTAAATATAGTTTTTATGAGTGTTTAGTAATACCTTTTGGTTAACTAATGCATATAGTTTATAGGATTAATGAACGATATTTCCTATTTTTAGGCAAGTTTATGGTTGTGTATTTTGATGATATTCTTGATTATAGTAGGACCTTAGATGAATATGTTAAGCATTTAAAAGGGGTTTTGCATATGCTTAAGCTCAAAATATTGTCTGTAAACTATAACAAGTGTTCTTTTATACCAAACATATTATATTTCTTGGTTTTATGGTGAGTGCAAAGGGCATAAAAGTAGATAAGGAGAAAGTGAAAGCTATTAAAGAGTGTCCAACACCAAAAATAGTTAGTGAAGTTATGAGCTTCTTTAATTTGGATAGTTTTTATAGGTGTTTTATTAAGGATTTTATCATAATTATTACACCTTTAACTGAGATAACATAAAAGAGCCTGGTATTTAGTTGGGGTGATAATCAAGAAAGAGATTTTAACTTATTAAAAGACAAGTTTAGTTTGCCTCTTCATTGACTTAACTTAACTTTATCAAAACCTTTAAGATTGAGTATGATGCTTCAAGTGTAGGAAGTAAGAAGATTTTGATATATAATATGAAACCAATAACATACTTTAATCTTTAGTAGGGTAACCTTGAACTACCTAACTTGTGATAAAGAGATGTACACATTAGTGAGAGACTTAATAACTTAGAATATTTATGGTCTACATTTGTGATAAATATACATCATGAGTCACTAAAATATATCCAAAGTCATAGTAAGTTAAATAAGAGCTATATCAAGTGGTTGCAGTTCACTGGGACTTCTTTCTATATGGTGAAGTATAAGCAAGGAAAGGAAAACATAGTTGTTGATGCATTATCTAAAAGATATGCCTCATTGTGTAATTTCCATACTAAATTGATGGGTTTTAAGCATATTAGAGCTTTATATGTTGATGATCCTAATTCACATTTGAAAAGTTCTATAAGAATAAAGGATATTCATTTAGTGAGAGTTGATTATATATACTTAATAGTTCTTTGAAAGAGTTACTTATGAGAGAATCACATAGAGGAAGCTTAATGGGACACTTTATAGTAAAAAAGACTCTTTATATTTTAAATGAGTATCTATTTTGGCCACACATAAGGAGAAATGTAAATAGTGTGCAAAAGATGTTTTGTATATAAGTAAGTCAAATCTAAAATACAATCCTAAGGACTATACAAACCTTTATTCATATATAGTGAAACTTAGGTAGATCTCTCGATGTATTTTGTTTTGAATTCACTTAGGTTAATGAATGGTAAGGATTTATTATTTGTAGTGGTGGATAGGTCTTCTAAAATGACACATTTCATTGCATGTCATAAAACCAATGATGCATCCTAATTGGTAAATTTTTTTCTAAAATGATTGTTAGGTTATATAGAGTTTCTATAACCATTATTTTGAATAGGAAAGTTAAGTTTCCGAGTTACTTTCAAAAAATTTTATAAGGCAATTTTGGAAATAAGTTACTATCTTATGCAACTTATCATTCATAAATTAATGGTAAAACTGAGATGGTTAATATAACTCTATAAGCTTTACTGCTTTCTATTATTGGTAAGAATCTTAAAACTTAGGAAGAGATGTCGCTTCTCATTGACTTTGCTTATAATAGGACTATCCATAGTGTGCTGAGTTAATTCTCTATTGAAGATTGTTTAAAAATTTAACCCATTATCTTCTTTAGATCTTATGCTTATTCCTTTAGGTGAAAGAGATAGTTAAATGGTAAAAGGAAAACTGAATTAGTGAAGAAGAATTATAAAAAGGTAAGGATGAATATTGAGAAGAGGACCTAAAAATATATTAAGAAAGCTAACAAGGGGAGAAAAGAAGTGATGCTTAAGCTGGAAGAATACTTAAATAAAGAGAGGTTTCCAAGAAAGGGAAAGTCTAATATGAAACTTAGAGGTGATGAACCTTTTAAAGTCATGGAGAGAGTAAACAATAACATTTACAAGCTTGACTTACTAGGTGAGTATGGTGTTCATACTATCTTTAATATTGAATAGTTATCTCCTTTTGATTTTATAGATAAAGATAATAATTTAAGGATAGTTCCTTTTAAAAAGGGGGGAAATGATGGGAATTAAGCATATATTGCTCAAGTACTCTAATTTATTGGAGATCCATTGAAGAACATTAGATCATGATTTGTAAAGAAGTAAAGAAAAGAAGACTAAAATGTAACTAAAGCCAGATGCAAAAGTAAACAAGCAATAATCTTTCAATGGTTTTTGAAAGTTGAGAAACATAATGTAACCAGTGCTAGAGATATATTGGTGTCAGTTGCCAGTCATTTGCTAGTTTTTCATATGGGAGAAATAAAAGCAAACTGAAGTCATAATGGTTACTTTTGACAAGCATAGAACTCATTTATAAAAAGTACTATAAAGTTTTGTAATAAAATCAACATTATGTGTTTTTTAAACAGATGCCAAACTTGTAATTTAATTGCTTACAATTATATTATCTTATAATTTTATTTCCATTTAGTTCTTAGGATTTTATGTCTATAAAAGACTTTCTTATTATTGTAATTAAAGAAATGACGATTGATCAATCGAATAAATTAAGAGAGATTTTTTTTCATTCTTAATTTTAGAGAAAGTCTTGTTTTATGATTTTAAATAACTTGTGATCTTATCTAACTTGCTTAGCAATCAAATCGTAAAATATCATCACTCCCGATCCTATATTTTTAAGAGTGTGAAAATCTATATCATTATTCTTTTATGTTAATTTCGAGTTTGTTTCTCTATTAAAGTTTTCTTTTTTAAGAAAAAGTAAATATATATGTGTATTAATATAAAAAGTGATTATAAATTGGGAGAATTATAGTCTTTAAAGATTCTAAAACTTTTATCATGATCAAAAAACAACGCTAAAAGTTGGAAAAATAATGTTAAAAAGGCATGGTAGTAAAGGCAATGCTAAAAGTTGGCCCATAGATTGAGCGTATATTTAGTGATGCTAGTCATCAACTAAAGTGAGAAGGTACTAAGAAACAAGTAGCATTATTATAGCAAAACTAAAAGTGTAAATTGCCAGCTATTAAGAGATTATATTAATTTTTAGACAAATTCTATAATCTTGCAAGCTAACTACTACACCTAATGTGCACGTTATATAAGATTATCTTCACTCTAATGATGTCCCTAGTCTTATATAAGAGGGATTCCTTTTATTGTTGTTTGTCCTTAGAATATTCTTCTATTCATTTAGTCCATAAGCCATATACCATGGAGCCTAAGGATATTTTATAGACTATACAATCAACTAATTTTTGGAATGCTTCTGACAGCTCCATTCAACAATTATTTTTTCCAGTCTCCAGTTGGAGGGTCCAACTTGAGAAGTCTTAAGATGTTTTTCCATATAACAATTTAATAGCTATATGGGGAAAATGTCTGAGGGATGAACTCCTGATTACTCTTACATAAGGGTCATATATCGGGATTGCTTAAAAATTTTGACAATCTTTCCATAGTACTTAATTTTCCTTTAACTACTAATCATAGAATGATTGAGGCCTAAAGATTACCCTGTTTGTATCATACTAGTCTATACCAATTGACTTTGTCTATCTTGTCCTTAAGGAAAAATTTTTTAGGAATTATTAATGACTACATCCAAAGATGCTTTGGCCCAAAGGTGGGATCCACCCCATTTAGGTAAGTTTGATTATTGATAGATAATCAACTAGTGAGGTTTTAAGGAATAACATAATGTAGTTTAGTCTAGTGTTAATCACATCTTTAACTAAGTCTTTCACAAAGATGACAAGTTTTAGTGGATTAAGCTCCCCAACTCTATCGATATTACTATAAGGTGTCCATATATCATTCTAAAAAGAGGTTTTCTTTCCATTCACTATTTTGTAGAGGAAGGCTACCCTAGCTTTTTCTATAGTCCTAAGAATATTCACTATGGTCTATGAGGAATTTTTCTTAGGCATGATTAATGAGAAATTGTCCCTCCTTAAATAATATTCATATATTCATTTGTCAATAAGGATTGTTTATTGATATGTGTCATATAGATCCTTTTCAACATCACCATCGTGTTGGTTAGTTTTAAGGGTGTGAACCCTAAACCTCCTTCTATTTTAGGCTTGCCTACCTCTTGTCATTTCACCTTAGCAATTGTTTTTTTTTGGACCATTTCTTGACCACAGGAATCTCCTTATGATTTTTCAATGTTTTAATGCTAGAAAGACCAAGTGGGAGGACTAGTTGATATGGATGTTTTCTACCATTGAATTTATAAGGTTAGCTCTTTCAATTATTAATAGGCTATTATTGCACCAACTCTGGATTCTTCTTTAGATTTTGTCTAGTAATGACTAGAGATTTATGAAGGTTGGTATTTTGGGGGATGTTGTGATGCTTAGGTAGGCGAGTGGGGGATTTGGTAATCTCATCACTACTATAGAAGATGTTCGCCTTGCATCCTTCATTACACTTATTGAAAGGTATAAGCCATCTTCTCCCTATAGAAATCAAATCTCTATGGCCTTTTGAATGTATTCAAGCCTAATATGTGAGCACTCAAAGAATAAGTATTAACTTTAGAAAACAATAATATACCACTAACAAAAGATAAGCTAAGAAGTTTAATTCTTTTGTATCTACTATGGAATTTGTATTTCTTATCCTGGGGTATAGAGACTTTAAGGAACTTTGCCAAAACCTCTATATAGAATATGAATAGTTAGGGGGACATTGGATCCCCTTAATTTAATTTTTTTGCACCCTAGATGAGATTCGTAGGTTCCCTATTAATAAAGATGATAAAGGATATAGTTATAATGTATTGTTTAATCCATCTTCTAAACTTTAATAGAAATCTAAAGGATTTTTTTGGTATTTAGTATAAAGCACTAACCAAGCAAATCTAAAGCCTTATAAAAATCTATATTAAAGGAACAATTCTTAATATAATCTTTCTTATTGTAGTTTTTGAGTAGTTTTTATTCAATTAAAACATTATCTCCTATATTCGAGCCCCTCACGACTCTTTATGACTCATCTATATGAGTTGATGACACTATTTTCAACATGTTTGCAGTGATCTTAAATATGATCTTATAAATTATATCAGAGAGGAAATAGGTATATATTCTCTTATGGAATTAAGAGTACTAATCATGGGAATAAGTGCAAATAAATATCTTGTTTATCTCCTTAACATGTTTCCATTCTTAAACAAATCAAGTGGTGCATTATTGACTATATTCTTTATGAGTTGCCAAGATTTTTGGAAGAAGAAAGCATTTAGGCTATCTGACCTAAGTGTTTTATTAAAGTTGAGTCAAAATACAAACTTTTTCATATCTTCTTCTGTATATGGTATAGTAAAGAGATCAACCTTCTTAGGGTTAAGATAATCCTTAATAATTGAGATAATTAGTTTCAAAAAAGAGTTAGCCTATATAGGTGATCCAAAAGAGTTGTAAAAGTAGGAGAAATTTTCTTGAAGGATCTTATCTTATGTGAAGATAGTCTTAGCTCCAATCTTTAAGGAAATCATTCTATTTAAATTTCTTCTTGATTGTAAGGACTTATGGAATAAGCTAGTATTTTTGTCCGCATATTTTAACCAAAGAAATCTAGATCTCTTCTTCCAAAGCGAATGATTGATGTTGGTAGCTTGGATGAAGTTTTAGAGGGCTTATTTTTCTTCTGATTGAAAGCTTATGCTCTCAAGAAATAGATAAAGCTGAGACTGAGCCCTATTAAGTCTATGTTTGGCGTCTATTAGGAACTAACAAGTGTTGTGATCCTTTATAAATTTAACTTCTTCAACTTCTCCTTAATACTGCCTAGTTTCCTTTGAAAAAAATTAATTTATGCTCTTATATCTCCTTATAGGTACCTATACATACATCCTCTTAAAAATGATCCATATTTGGAAAATGATTATTGAACCTAAATGGAGATTTTCTTGAGTATGATAAGCTCTTAAAGTGAACCATTACTAGGGAGTGATATGAGATTAGAGGCTTAGTGAATGAAGCCTTACTACTAAGGAAAGATGAAGCTAGCTATCATTGGCTAGAACTCTGTGGAGCTTCTTTCTTAAGAATGCTCTTTTTTTTCACATCAAGTCAAAAAATGACCTTCCATCCAAAGGTTTGTAAGCTCTATATTAGCCACACAATTCTTAGGATCATTTGAGTGGTTTTTTAGGCAGTTGTTCCCTTTAGTTTCATCAGGATGAAGCATGCTATTGAATTAATTAAGAATAACCAATGGATGATTTTTTTCCCAGGTTTATCTCCCTGAGTTTTGTCTAAAATGGTACTTTTTGGAATACATGATTATAGGAAGAAATGAATCTTATCAAATCCTATCTTGCTCCTATTTCAACTTGATTTTTAGGTGAACCATTTCGTCTATCATAATGGGGCTTAGAATTTCCATCTTATCCTCATCATAGACTATAATAATCTTGCCATATAAGTGATTTTGGTGGTTGGATATCAATTTCTAGGAACCTCCTAAAAATAACAAAATTTTACATTTCTCCTCTCTTATCTTAGTTTCCATAAGACCTATTATTAAAGGTTTATGTTTTGAAATCAATTTCTTCAATTCCACTTCTTTAGAGGGCTAATTAATCCCCCTTACATTCTATGAGATTATCACTTTAAGGGAGAGGTATCACTTCTCATCTTCTTTCTTTTAGATTCTCTATAGGTTACTATTTGAAATTGATTGGCCTAGACTAATATTTGATCATTGTTTAAGACTTTCTCATTTTTCTTACATTTAAAAATAAAACCAATTAGTGTTGGTGTGGGTAAGTACCTTCCTCAACTGAATCTAGATTTGTTCCTTTATCCCCTTTTATAACTTCCAATCTTGTAGTCTGAGGATTAGTATCTTCTTTGTTACTTACCCTATTAATCTCAGTGTTATTATAATCCAATTCTAGAGGAAAATCACGGAAGGTTAGGATTCCATTCCTTACATTAAATGTAGCATTCTCTATTAATGGGCTTGCATGAGTAATAGGAGCTTCAAGTTCTAGGTTCAACTCAACTATGTTAAATTTAGATTTCATCTTTCACATTAATCTCCAATCTTAAACCTTCTCCCTATAAGGACCCATTCACATTTTGGGAAGTTTTAATTTGGTTTCTAGGAATAAGTTAATCCAATTAAATCCTTGACTAACTTATCCCCTTCACTTGGTCTAAGTAATTAAATAATATTAGGAACCTCAAACATTTTATCAAATAGTACAAAAAATCTTATATAATTGATCCTTTATATGGAGACTATTTTTTTAATGTATATTGGCTTACCTATATAGCTATTAAATAGCCAAAGCCCTTATTTTTCTAGTATTCTAGGAGTAAGTTATGAATGTTAAGTTAGATTGACACTTGAATTTACTTCAAGTCCTCTATATTCAACCTTAGACTCCATCTTTGGAAAAAAATTGGCTTGTATTTTAGATTCCATGGTCCTATTTTCATTATCCTTTGAGCTTATATGGAAGTTCAAAATTAATTTAAGAAAAAGGACATCCTCTTCATTAACTAAGACCTTAACTAGACATAGTGTTTCCATCTTTCTTATGTCCATGCCTTCATTACTGGATATATAGGTCTTTTGTCTATAAAGAAGCCTAAGAGAGTAGCTTCCTATCTTACTGCACCTAATTTTAGTACCACCATAAGTGGAGCTACTATAAAACATTCATCTTTCCTAGTGGGTGAATAATAGTGAAGTTTGATATCAACCTTTACATCCTCTACAATGTGAAACCACATTTATTTTATTGGTGAAAATGGTAGCCTCTATTCTTATGTTGGTGATTATGGTAGCCTCCACGAATTATTATGGAGGTTATGTTGGTTTTGATGGGGTAAGTCTAGGTAGGCATAAAGGCTGCAGGTGGATGTCGCAAGTTTGGGAGGCATCGGTTGGAAAATTTTAGCTGACATTGGCACTTAGCTCTAAGTTACCACAAATGGTTAAAAAATACACTAGGATAGAAAGTAACTACAGTAAGGAAAGGAGGGGTAGATCAGTAACAATTTGGACTAAGGAGATTGCCATAATGATTCTTGATCCTATTAATATCCTATGGGTGAGGGTCATATCATCTTGTCATCCTCCTATTTGTTAATTCCTATGTTTTCTTATATAAGTAATAAAAAGAATAAAATGATATATAAGGAATAATGCTTATTTTGTTAATTTTTCCTTTTCCCCGAGATATAAAGGAGTTATGATTGATTGATTAATGATCATTCAAAAATCGAGTTTTGTATTTCTTTTCAAAGACAAATTTTTGTCTCTTTCCCCACCCCATGTGTTAGTCTCCCATTAATTAATTCCTATCTAGCAAAGACCGCCATTTTCAATAATAGATTTCTTTTTGTGTAGCTTCATCTTAAGCATCCATTAAAAAAAATAGTTGAATGCCTCCAAAGTTGTAAATAGTTATTATGTCAGCAATTGAATAAGAGTTGTCAATCTTAATGGAAGAATTAGGATCATTGATTCATTTTTAAATTAATTAATAAAAATAAAAAAATCACCAAATTTTTTCAATAGTTAAATACTCCAAGATTGAATCTTGACGCTTCATTTTATTATATATAACATTTTCTCTTTTCCCAAAAAGAAGCAGGGGATCATTATTCATTTTTGACCATCTCATTAGCCCCAAACTCTCCAACCTCTCTGTGACATTGTCCTAACTTCTGCTTGAATACCATCATAGTATTGGACTTGATTTGTTAGAAAGCACCATTAATCATTGCGCATTCCAAGTTTTTGGATAAACATTCGTTGAAATTTGGATAACTTTCTAGACATTTATCACTGATCCCAAAAAATTCCCTTTTACTATTATCCCTTTCCAGTTTATATTGAATAATCGCTAGAATCTAAAAACTCTTTCACCTATAAACATATCTTTTTTGTCCAAAAATTTATCACTTTGATCCACAGACATACTCCTCCAAAAATAACAAAAAATACCATCTCAAAAGCCTTTTCTTTTTTTCAAAGACTCATAAATTTTTCCTTTATTTACGTTAGGAAATAAGATATTATTCATTTTTCTTTACTTTTTTATTCTCTTCATTTTAGTTTATTTAACTTATTATCTAAGTTGTCTTATAACTTCTTTTAATTTTACATTTTTTCCCACTTACTCTTTTTCTAAATGGGAAGAAAAAGGTTAAGGTTATCATAACATTAATTAGAGAATATTTTCGAAAAATTAATGGTAAAATTTAAGAACTTTAAAATAATCTTACATTTTTCCTCCTTTATGACTAAGTCCTAGTTAGTTTATATATGTGTACTTCAAAATATTTTCAATGTTTATTGTTACACGAATTTTCATAAGTTTGAGTTATGAGTACTGATTGTATCATTCAAGCCTTAAGATTTATAAGCCCCCAAATACCGCAAGTGCACGAGTCATGATTATAATATAAGAGGTGTCAATTCCAAGAGGAGGGAAACTAATCTAATCCTAAAATTTATGGCCAACAATATATGACACTTAAAATAAACAATGCACAGAAAGTAGTCATAAGAATTGAATTCAACCACTTAAATCATAAATTAAGCACAAAGGAATTAACAATTGAGCAATATGCAATCACAATAGAAATCAACTTAATGAAATTACCAATTTATGAGAAGGGGATTTTACTTAACATTAATGCTAACTTAGCCAATTATGTGTCAATAGAGTATCAGTTCTAGATTGTCCTAGGGCTGATTACTCTCTCTCTAGAGTTATAATCATTAAACCCTAATCAAATTATGGAATTTGTAATCTCTCAATTCACAAATTATCCATACCTAATTAGATCTGAAGCTCTCTAATAACTATTAGAAAATCACTTAAGATCTCTCTCTACACAATTATCAATACGATTTATTATGGTTTCTATTAAATCGCCTAACTCTCATTAATCTAATTTAATCATTTTTTATTCAATTCACCCTCTCAATTTATTATTGAATTATACCATAACATAATTAAATCACGACATTCATCCAATTAACACAATCAACTAACTTATCATTAAATCAAAATAAAACTCCAAAGGAGAGTTTAGAACATTATCAATATTCCAAATCCTATCATCATACTATCCATTTCAATTCTAGACGTCAATACAATTGAAACAAAAAGGAAATACAACTAGAATAGATGATGGACAGTGCTGATGGTGAAAAACCTCCTGATCCGGGAAGCATTTCGAGTCAGCTTCGTCTTCCTTTTCCTTCTCTTTCTCTCTCTCGATATTCTCACTTAAGGTTTCAATGATGACTCCCCAAAAACTCCATTTCCTTTACATCCTTTTGTTCTTTTTATTCTTCTTTATGTTTTGGTTAACCTTAACATTTTTTAGGGTCCGAAAAATCTCCCGAAATAAAGCATATGTGCATCTACCCAATGCAGGCCACGACCATCGCTCACATCTGAGCCTTCTGTCATGATCATGGCGTACAAGCCACGATCGTGGACC
The DNA here is from genome assembly GCA_025504915.1 of Erythroxylum reticulatum. NCBI lineage: Eukaryota > Viridiplantae > Streptophyta > Magnoliopsida > Malpighiales > Erythroxylaceae > Erythroxylum > Erythroxylum reticulatum. The sequence continues at coordinate 2,052 of JANSVA010045313.1, read as the reverse complement.
ATTCCTTGAGCTTCTATCACGATTTTGGCATGCAGGCCACGATTGTTTGACAAATATGGAGCTTCTATCACGATCGTGGCCTGGGCTATTGTTTTAGCTCCAATATCTCTTAAACTTCTTTGTTCTTCAATGTTGATCCTGAAATACTAGCAAACACATCAAGGTACCTCAAAAATATAGTATCTTAGCTCAAAGACTTGTACTAACCCATAAAACACTTAAAACATAATTAAATAACAAACTAACACAATTTTAGACTAAACACATATTAAATGATTGAGTTAACGACTAAACACTTATCAAACTATGTCCTAAAATATGATGCAATTTACACTTATCACATCTCCACACTTAAAAGTTCACTTGTCCTCAAGCAAATAAAACAAAAAACAACACAAAATCACAAAGCACACATGCAACAATGAGACAATGACTTCAACTTCATGAAATAAGTTTAACCTTAAACACAATCATTCAAGTTATTCCAAATCATTAACATGCAAAATCCGAATCTAGGAGCTCTGGACTAAATATACATATTAATCAAAACTTAAATGTCAAATTTATTCACCCCTTTCAATTTTTACACACAAATTAACAATTATTTGGTGATTCAAACTTTGTAACTAATCCTAAGTACGCTTTCATGAAAAGTTAAGCAACTTATAAGTTTGGTAGGTTTTTATTAGAAAACATTTTTATTAATTTTTTGGATATAGACCTAGTCTTTTTACACAGACGCAAACATTGGTAATAAACGTCGATCCGATTAGACGACTAAGTCATGTTTTATTAAGTTACTTGGCTGGAACGTCATTATAGCCTTTTGATGCGAAGGCACGCATTTATGATGCCTATCGAACCTGTTACTCAGCAACATCACGTTCTCAACTGGCTACTAGCTCTATTCATAATCTAAAGGCCAGCAAAATAGTTATTTATTTAAAAATTTACAAACAAACATATTTTTTATAATTAATTAATACCTACCTTGTTCCTTTAGCTATTCATTTTCATAAAAAATACTAGCTAAGTTACTTAGTTGAAAGAACTAAAATTATGAATTAATGTGACAACTTATAGGGTGATAAACTAATACTAAATCCTAATTAACTTGCATCTTTTAGCCCAACAACCCAGATCACTAATTTCTTGAGCTAATAACTCTTCACAACCTACTAGATTATGTTCAAAATTAATCAATTTCAATCCATCTAAGACAATGATACATTTTCACAATTCATAATATGTAACCTAAACACACTAACATAACAATATGCAAAATTCACACTCAAAGCAAAACACAGAACCTTCCCCACACTTGAACAACATATTGTCCTCAATGTGAGAAGGAGACCAACAAACATATATAGAAGGAAATAACATAAAACAAAACAAAAAATTAATGTTAAAAGACGAAGGGTTAGAAACAAAACCTTACAGTGACGAAGGTGGGGATGGTGTCGGAGGTGTCAATTGTATAGCTTGAGCCTCGAAGTACCAATGAATCTGATGTATATCCCAACTTTGACGTCATTGTGTGTGGGCCATCTCCTTCTTCCTTCTAGAGTTCTTCACAAGTGTGTGATAGTTGTGCATTAGTATGTGTTTTTCTAAGTATTTGGTATATGTTTCTTGCATAAGAGGTTAATATTATTGTGTTTTAGGACTTGTTTTTTTATTTTTTTTAATTTGATCTTCATGGTTGTTCTTTTGTGTTTAATGTTGGTTTAGGGTAAGAATTGATCATTTATATGTAGGAATAAAGGGTGGACACCTTTATGATTGAGCTAGGGACCAAGAGAAAAGAAGAGAAGTGGAGCTATTGAAGAACAAGAACCCACGACCGTAGGAAAGGGCATGTTTCCCATGATCGTGGGAAATCTATGGAGAAAGTTCCTATTATATTAACCCACGATCGTGGGAAGCACAAGGATAATTCCCACGAGCGTGGGATGCTTAGCACCAAGAGACACATGGGTTTCACTTTTTTTCTAGGGTTTTATGACTTGTCTCGATATATATATATATCCCTAGGGAAGAGGAGAGCCG
>JANSVA010045294.1:0-13332 GCA_025504915.1 Erythroxylum reticulatum | reverse complement strand
TAGCCGAAACTTGAATGAGAAGAGTCTCATTTTTGGCTTCTTTCTTCTAAGAAAAATCTCCTCAAAATATTTCTTCTGCTTTCCCACTAAAGGATCTTGTTAAACAAGTTGTCCAAAAAGAGCAAGTGGTACATCAGATTGGTCAAGGATACAACAACAATGAGAGGATACATTGACAAAGAAAAGGATACAAAAGAGTTATAGCTATAGTAACTATTCAGAGAGGATACAAAAGCGAGGAGTCAAAGCTGTAGCAAGGAGTCGGTATGTTTCTATCACCTTGATCTGATGTAAATTATTTTCCTTATATCGTATCATATAAATCTGAAACTTGTTGATTTGGTTATGTTATTTCCGCTACGTTTTGGTTTTGAAAAAGTTTTGAAATCTACCGTTTTAGCTAAATCTTGCATGCTTTTGTTTTCAATCCAACACACCTCATATACTACACCTATGAACTATGTTCTTGTAGTATTTTAAGGGTTTTAAATAGTTTAAAACTCGCCTCAACAACATCCAAAGTTGTAAAAACTACTTATTCACACCATGAAGTTATAGGAGAAGGTGATTAAGAAAAGAGTGAGAAAGGATGTTACTATCTTAGATAACCAGTTTAGCTTTATTTCAGGAAGGTCCATGATAGAAGCATTACATCTCCTTAGAAGATTAATGGAATACTATAGAGAAAGACAATGTAACCTACATATGGTTTTGATTGATTTAGAAAAGTTGTATGATAGGATACCAAGGGAAATCATATGGAGGTTTTTAGAAGTTAAGGGAGGTCCTATGATTTATATACTTAGGGATATGTATGTAGGTGCAAAGACTAGTGCTAGGAAGATAGGAGGAGATACAAAGCATTTTTTCTATTAATATTGGACTGCACTAAGGTTCCTCACTGAGCCCTTTTTTATTTGCAGTAGTGACGGATGAGATCATGAAGAAGATCTAAAAAGATGTGCCTTAGTGTATGTTATTTTGTGGTGACATTATTTTAGTGGATGAGATAAAAGAGGGTGTCAATACCAGGCTAGAACTCTTAAGGGATATATTAGAGTCAAAAGGCTTTAAACTGAGCAAGATTAAGACAAAACATTTAGAGTGTAACTTTTTGGGCCATAGGGTGGCATCTAATGTAGAGATAAAGATTAGTTCAGAAGTTATATCACAAAAAGAGTTTTAATATCTAGGATCTATCCTCTAAAGCAATGGAGAGAATGATGAAGACATAATTCACCGTATCAGATCAGGGTGGCTTAAATGGAGAGGTGCATTAGGAGTTTTAATTGACAAGAAGATACCACTCAAGCTTAAAGGTAAATTCTATCATTAGGCGATTTGGTCAGCCATACTTTATAGGGAAGAGTGTTATCCTATCAAATAGGAGCATAATTATAAACTAATGGTGTCGGAAATGAGGATGCTTCATTAGATGTGCAACCTTACTAGTAGAGTTAAGGTTAGGAATGTAATGGTAAGAGACAAATTAAAGGTGGCTAATATTAATGGTAAATTAAGAGGGACAAGGCTTAGGTGATTCAATCATATTAAGAGGGGACACCTTGATGCTCTAGTGAGAAGACGCGAGAAGATTATACTTAAAGACTATAAAAGAAAAAAAAAGGAAGGCCTAAGAAGAACTATAGGGAGATGATTAAGAATGATATGACTCTGCTAGAACTTACCGAGAACATGGCCCTCAATAAAAAATTATGGTATAGTAGGATATGGATAAAGGATCTAGAGTAGGGAAGTCCTTCTCGTTCTCAAAAGTCCTTTAAAAAGTTTTCTTTGAGTCTTATGTCTTATATTTATCCTAAATATCTAATATGTAGTATTTTCTTCTAAGTTAGTTAGCTTAAATACTTCCCTACTTAGCCTATATATTTTCTTGTAATAGCTTAGTAGATATGTTTATTAACCTATCTTCTTTTTCTATTTGTTTATTTATTTGTGTGTTTTATCTTTTATTTTGATATTTTGCCTTGTTATATATTTATTATAGTATTTATTTTATTTCTTATTTTTATTTATAAAAATTTATTTATTAAATAATTCCCTACTTAACCTAAATAGTTTTTGTAATGACCTGTTGGATTTATTTATAAACAATCTTCTTTCTTGTTTGTGCGTTTATTTTCTTGTTTTATCTTGTATTTTGAGTTTTTAACTTGTTTCATATTTATTGTATTACTTTTTTTATATTATTATTTATAAAATTTTATTTATTTGTATTTCATTAGTATTATTGTTTAATATGTATATGCATTTTTTCCTTCGTCATGTGGATCTATCAGAAACAGTCTCTCTATCAGTTAGGGGTAAGGCTGCATACTATATGATGTCCTTGGACCTAACGTTTCAACGGTACTTTGACTAGGTGATTGCTGTTATTGTTAAGTATCTCTTTGATTATTGTGTAAACTTTTTAGTGTGATCTAATTAGCTAGAAATGTAGTTTACTTTTAAGTCAATTTATTAAAATTACATTTATTATTAATTAGACAATCATCAGAAGATTAGCCTCAATACTTGTATTCATTCCTTATGGGATTGACCTCTACTACCACTTTACTAGTACATAATGATAGGTCTACTTGCCTTAGTCTTATATTAGAATAGTAGGGCTATACAAAATTTTAACCATCAAGGTAGAATCATTTTCAAATTTTAGGTGCAATACTAAAGAGATATGGGAACTATTGATCTAATTGTTTCCTTTTTATGTATATTCTTGTATTTTTTGTATATTCTTTTTTATTATTTTAATTATACATAATTATTTTGTGTTTGATTTTGTATTGATGGGGTTTGACTAACCTATTGACATAGAGACGAAGTATAGAACCATATGTAACTATGTAAAGTTGATAAACTATATGTCTTCCTATCTACAGATAATGAAAAACCTTATGACTTTAAAGAGATATAATGAACGACAAAGGAGTGGCCCAAACCATAATCTACCTACTTGCTTAAGATTTCAAAAATTCTATAATGATGAAGACTTTAAAACAAAATATGTAGTTAATGTAACAATAGAGGAGCCTTGCATTAGAACATTCCTAAAGTCACTTAAGAGTTAATTGAGGAGATGGCATGAATGAATACTAGTGGCAATCAAGTAGGGAAAGGGCAATCGACATAGGAAGTGTATATTATTGTTAAGTCAAGTGGAATCTTTGATGAGACAAACTTATAACTTAATTCAATCAGTGAGAAGGACATAAAAGTTATGGTGTGATTAGTGGTGGGAAGAGCATTGTATAAGTTGATTACTAAAGGAATTACCGACGAACTCAAAACATCCCCTACAACAACTACTACAATTTAGGGTGGAGCAATCTCATGGCTTTGAATAGAGCTATCATCTAAGTAACTCCTGTAAATTCTAATCAAGACCCTATATTAGTAAGAAGGCAAACCATCTTAGGAGTTAACATTAAGAGGCTAGCTAATACGATTAATAAGAGAATTGAAATACTAAAATCAAAATTAGTTGGTAACTTTAAATGACAATTTAAATTTTCAACTAGGACAATTTGTCAATTCTATCTGAACTTGGGGGAAAAGAACCTTACATAGTGAGATAGAGGTAAATCCTAAGGAGTAAGCAATTGCAGTTACCAGGAAGAGTGATAAGGAACTAATTGAGAACAAAAAGGAGAAAGTTGAAAAAAAGAAAAGAGGTTGTTATTGAGGAGAAGAAAAGAAGGACAAAAAGGCCATTTTTAGTTTATAAATGGAAAAAATAGTTCACTTAATCTCTCTTTTAGCTCTAAAAACCCATTTTGATTCTTGTACACTTGTTAGTTTTTTAAATTTTGAAATATATTTTAAGTCTTCTTTTAATAAAACCTACTTTAAACTTTAGCTTGTTAAGATTTTTTTGTCATAACCATCATCAATTCTTTTCTTATGATGCTTTAATCAAAATCATTTTAGACAATTCATTATTAAAATTTTTACTTTATATAATCAAAATTTTTATAAAAATTTTAATTCATCATTATTTAATAGACCCTTTTAAATCTTTCTTTAGTTTTTATAGAGTACCCTTTCATCATATTTGTTTTTAATTATTTAAAAGTATTTGTCAATCAAATCTGAATCTTTATTTTAAAATTAAAGGTTTAATTAAACTGCCAAATACTTTCTCATTAATTAATCAACTTTAAACCTTTATTCTTAGTTTGGGCTTCATAGTTCTTTTTCCTTTAAATTTTTTCTCTATTTTTCACTAATAAGATAAAGAGATAACTCCATTATTTTTATCCCAAAATTTTAATCTTTCAAAAGTCCTCCATCTATTTAGAGTATGTTAGAAACATCAATGATAAGTATAAAGATTGAATCTTGATATAATTGAGTCAAGACAACCATATAGACATTGTCATATATGAAACAATCAATGAAATTATGTTCTACCTTAAAATTAATTGATAAGCTTTAACAAAAGATCCATTTCATAAAATTTAATATCATAAAATAATTTTTAGATAATTTCAAATAATAATAATATTTTATATAATAAATAAAATTGTAAGGCAATAAATTTGACCCTTAAATTAACCAAAAGAAGTTTCTTGAGAGAGAAGCTCTCACTTATCTCTTCGTCAATGTCTTAAATGCAAGCCTTCAATAAAGCTCCACGTTCCTTTATGCTCTACTTCGTTGTTCATTTACCTACTACCTTTTCCTTTTAATTTGTTTCTCTTCAATTTCCAACTTCTTATTACCCTATCTATTCCTTGACTATACTTCTTTATCTTTTGGTCCTTTCGTTTATCCACAAGTTATTCCTCCATTTCTATAGTGTCCTTCATTGTCATAAAACTTGAAACATTTCCTACCTCTTTCTCCTCAACTTCCTACTTATTCTTCATCTCCTTCCTAAGTTATTCCTCTTTCCATTGATGCCTTTGCTACTGTAACTTCTTCCTCTTATAACATACATTACCCCCTACCCCCCTTAAGAAAAAATATCTTTAAATATTTGGAGAAACCAACTCTAAAACCAAAATTAGCTATTATCCTCCTTCTAGAACCATGGATAGACAATTGGTCACTCCACCTATTTCTACTCTTAAGGCTAGTGATGATAAATAGAACATAACTCTTATAGGATACTTCTTAGACAAAAGGATATCCCACTATGAAAAAATCCAACTGGAAGCAACGTGGACTTGTAAACATTTTAGTTAATAGTGAAGACATCTTTTTCTTCAAGTTCACCTACCATACTTTAGTTAAGAAAGTCCTAGAATTAGGAATCTAGCATAGCCATAACAAACCTCTTTTATTGTAAACTTGTAAACTTGGAATAATCTATGATGATATTAAGCAAATCAACATACCAATTTGGATATGTATCTATAAAGTCCTATTTGAATATTTGATTACAGATGGCCTTAATCATATAGATAGTTTGTTGGCAAAACTCTATTCCTTAATAAGGCAATAGTAGAAATCAAAAGTATCAATTTCACAAGGGCTTGCATTCTAGTAGATGTATTAAGCAATTTTCTTGAACAAATCCTTATAGTGAAACTTGATGGCATCTTTAAACTGGTAAAAGATATAGTGAGAGTAATATATGCCTAAGGACCTCCTTGCACTTAATCCAAATAAAGAATATAAACTAACTAAATCTTTAAAATAGGAAGCTTGTAGGAGCCAATGAGTGAAATCTAAAAGGAAAAATAGCCTGTCAATTAGAAAGAACCACTAATCATTGAAGTTACACCCATCATGTAGGAATCACCAACAAAAAGATATGTTCCCTCCAAGTCAATAGAAACAGAAGAAGATATAGGTCAACTTCAACTCCTGTCAATACTAATTTAAAGGATGGAAACATTATCACCTATGTTAATGCAATGGAAAACTTAGTAAATATGGAAACAATTAGTGAGTTTAAAATTTTTAGCTGAAGGAAGTCTAGCAAAAAGAAGGGTAACTCTCTTCTTTTGTTATAAAAGCATAAACTTAATAGTATGCAATGTATAGGGTCTTAATGCCCCTCATAAAAAGCTTATACTAAAGACTTTATTGTATAAAATAAAACTAGTCTTCCAAGCATTTTAAAGTCTTAAATAAAGGAGGAAAATTGCAATCTCCTGAATTTTATGGAAAACTATTAGAGACTTATTACTAACTATAATAGTCATCGTAATGGCAAAGTCATGGTTCTAGTCAACGATGACAAGCTAAAGGTAATAGACTTTATAGAGACTGATGAAATGCTCTCTTTAAAATTCAAATATAAAGAACATAATTTTAAAATGAACATTTATATCATTTATTCTTGTAACTACTTCTTTCAAATGCAAATATTATAGTCCAAACTCAAAGATTTATCTCAATTACATCTTTTGGCTCTTAATTGGAGAATTTAACTTGATTGTCTACACTAATGAAGCATATGTACAAGCTCCAATAGGACATTACGTCAAGATATAAGAAACTGCATAAATGACATATAAGTCATAGACATGCCTGTTAAGAAAACTTCCACACCTAGAGCAACGAAAAAGAGGGGAATACTTACTTGAGAAAGAAACTTGACAAGGATCTTTTCACTTTTGACTGGGTATAAACATGTCTCTCAAAGGCCACCTTTTATAATCTAAAGCTCTCAGATTACTCTCCTTCAATTGTGCATATCAACTCAATAAGAACTCATGTCAAACCTAATTTCAAGTTTAAAATTTTCTTAGTTAACTTGGCATGTTTTAATGAAGCATTTTGAAAAGGCCTCAATATTCATATAAGAGGTACCAAGTAGTTTATTTTTATTAAAAAAAATTCAAGTGCATAAAGAAAGAACTCAAAGCTCTCTAGGCATCAAATGTTGGAAACTCTCGTCATCTTCTTGCTACTGCTAAGTCAGCCTCAACAAAGCATAATTTGATTTCTATAATAATCTTACTTGTCAATTGTTACAAGAAGCTGAAAAAAGGCATTATCTAACTTCATCCAAGTTGTATACTTTGATCACTATTTAATAAAGCAAAGATCTAGAATAATAAGGTTGAAAGATGAGGACAAGATTTCTTCATTCTTTTATTAATCGATCATTTTAAAAATGATCTCCAATGAGATAAATCTGCATAGAAAGCAATGGAAGCTTTCCTACCATATAAAATCAAATTCCTAAGTGAAACAAAAAGATACTTCTCTCACAATTTAGGATCACCTTCTTCTACCAACCTTTCCATTGGTTTCATTAAATAAATCATTCAAGAAATGATCACTACTCAGGATTTTGATCTTCTCCTCAATCCTATCTCTTATCATGAAATTGAGAAAGCCTTGAGCTCTCTAAACTCACTTAAATCTCTTGTCCTATATGGTTTTAATGTAAATTTATCATCAAAATATGAACTTTTACAAAGAATGTTGTTGTGACTGCTGCTATGGAAATCTTCAGGGAAAACAAGATGCTAAAGAACTCTATAAACCTTATTCCTATAGGTAAAGAGGAAAAAAAAACTTTGAGGGACTATTGCCCTATCTCTTCGAATCTTTATATAAAGTCATAGCCGAAGTCTTAGTAGATAGATTAAAAACAATGCTTTAAGCCATCATAGACCCCTCTCAAGTAGCTTACGTCCCAGGCAAATGATGAGCAAATTTTACAATTTATAAAACCCTCAATAATCTGAAAATGCATAGGTCATGCTTTGTAATATTGAAGGGTTGATCCCACAAGGAGGGTACTAGCATAATCCTAAGTCATCTAAGGCTTAAAGAAAAGAATAAAAAGAGATAAAAACTACACAAGTGAACACGGAAAGTAAATACAAGAAATTGATTCAAGAATTGTTAAGTGAAAAATTTAATAAAACAAAATTAAACTAAGCAACCATATAGGTCACAATGGAAATCTATCAAGAGATTTAATCAAGTTATGAGAGAGGATATTTTACCTATCATTAATGCTAATCTAGCTATTTATGTGTTTACGGGGTGTTAGTTCTAGATGGTCGTAGGGTTAATTACTCTCTCTCGAGTTATAATCATTAAAACTTAAATTGTAATCCCTGATCGAATTACAGAACTTGCAATCTGTCAATTCACAAATTAGTTGTAATTCTAATTAATTCTAAAATTCTCTAATAAATAGTCGAATCTCATATGAGATCTCTCTCCATGAAATTGCTAACTAGATTGATTAAATGGTCAATTAGATCGCCTAACTTTTATTAATCTAGTCTAATCATTTTTTTATCAGGCTTACCCTCTCGGTTTATTACCGAAGCATACAAATATATTAATCAATTACAACACCCAAACCAATAAACATAAAAATAGCTAAATGAACATTAACTAAAAATAAAATCCCAAAGGAGAGTTTAGAATATTATCAACAACCTAAAATCCATTTCCATACAATCCATCTCATCTTTTTACATTTAAGTGAAAAAGGATATGAAAAGAAAATGAAATTTAGGTTGGACAAAATGGGAAGGCAACGCCGTCAGAATACCACCTGATTCGGGGAACAGTAGCGTCGAGGATCCACTCCTTCTTCCTCTTCTTCTCCCCTCTCTCTCTTCTTTTTCTCTCTCTTCCGAAAGTGGTTGAATGTAAACATGTCTTTTCTCTCATTTATTGTTATTTAAATAGTCTTTTATGTTTTTGGGAAACCCTAGGATTTTTTTGAGGTTCGAAAGGTCCAAAAAGTCCCTCAAAATGTGAAGTTAATAAGCATTCGCATGTTTGTCCAATGCAGGCCACAATCGTGGCTCACATCTGAGCCTTCTGTTACAATCGTGGCATGTAGGCCATGATTGTGAGCAATTCCTAGAGCTTTTGAAACAATCTTGGCATGCCTTCTATAATCGTGGGCTTGTGTTATGGCCTGAGTTCCCTCTGAAACTCCTTCGTTCTTCGATATTAACCCTGAAATACTAACAAACATATCAAGGTACCTAAAAAACATAATATTTAAGCTCAAAACTTATACTACCCTATAAAACACTTAAAACAAAAATAATTAACAAACTAGCACAACTCTAACCTAAACACATACTAAATGATCGAATTAACAGCTAAACACATATCAAACTATGCCCTAAAATAAAATGAAATTTACACTTATCAACAAACAAGTTGCTGATAAAATCACCCTAGCTAAAGATTTGTTTGACATTATAATAGGAAAAAAGGTCACAAAAATTATACTTTAAAGATACACTTTTAAAAGGCATATAACATGGTTGTTTGGCCTTTTATCCTTAAACCATTAAGGGAATTGGTTTTTTTATGAGGTATTAATAGCTTAGATTGAACAATATTAGACCATTGCTTCTTATAACATTCTTGTTTATGGTAAAGAGGCATCAGGATTCTCTCTTGTAATAGAGTTATTAAATAGGCTTATTAAAAGAGTTATAGAAGGGAGTCCTCTTTCAACTTTCACCAAAGATGTAGGAAGTTAAAATTAACAAGTCTATTTATTACGGATGATGTCTTCCTCTCTTCCAAAGCATATGTATAATCAATCTCATCTCTTTTCAATGATATTAATCTATTCCACAAAATTTTAGGACTTTACGTCAATAAGGAGAAAAGTGTTTAATTCATTTATACTAATGCCAACAATTAATCAACTTAGCTCTCATCTATAGTAGGTTTCAAACTAACTAAATTCCCTATTACTTAGCTTAGGATTCCTATCTCTTCCACTAGATCTGTTCAAGTAGATTTTAAGCCTCTTTTAAACAAAATTAAAAAAAGAATAAACAATAGGAGCATTAGGAGTTTATCTTTACTAGGTAGAACTTAGCCTATCAACTGAGTTATGAATTCATTGACTATTTATTAGGCCTCACTTTTAGTTATTCCTCAAGTTGTCATCAAAGAAATAGAAAGGGTATTTAGGAATTTTCTATGGTTAGGCTATAATAAAAAGGAAGCAAATCCAAAAGTAAAATGTTCAGATATGTCTAAACCTAAAAAATAAGGAGGCTTAAGTGTCACTCCTCTCAAACTATCAAATTATGCTCTCCTCACCAAGAGAGTGTAGAGACTACTTTAAGACAAGCAAGCTTTATAGGTAAAATGGGTCCATGCATATTATACTAAGAATCAAAACTTCTTGAATTTTAGACTTCTCTTCAATGCATTAGCCATCATGAAGTTTTTAGTCAAAGCCAGAGGCAAAATTAGGATGGAAAGCTTTTGTGTAGTAGGCAAAACCTTTTTTTGGATAGATTATTCAACCCCTTTTGTTCCTTTGGAGCTACATCAAGATATGCATTCTCTAAAAGCTATTTTTAATGAAAATGAAACTGTAGCACATGCTCTATCAGCTATAGATAGAACCAACCTAACACCAATAATAGTATTTCTCTTAAATTTCAAAGTAAATGATAATGAAGATGAAGTAATTTAGGAAACATCATCCTCAAGACAATTCTCTACCATTTCATGCAAGAAATTCTTAGTGGTTCAAGCAATTGGCACAATTTTGTGTGGTATAAACACCTATAGCCTTGAGCTTCTCACATATTATGGCTTGCAATCAAGAATGGGCTCCTAATAATGGACCAAATAGGAAAATATTCACAAATCCATAACTAGTGTATCTTTTGCAACACTTCAATGGAATCCAATGAAAACTTCTTTATTCAATGTCATTACATAACTGCAATCTAAATCTAATCTTAATATTATGTAATTTCAATAATGAACCTCAAAATTGGAATATCATAGTTGATTGGAACATTAGAATAAAACATAAGTTGAAGGAGATAAGTTGATTTACAAAGCATTATTATCTTATCTAGTGTCTAGTCTATGGGATGAGAGAAAACAAAAACAATTTTATCCAATTAAAACAAGAACAAAGAGGCCCTACTCAGTGCAATAGTCAGTTGAATTAGATATTACATTCTTGCTTACAAGGATAAACATAAATTTGGTAACATCTTTAGATGTAATTGGTCGATCACCTAAGTTAGAAAGTGCGTTATAATTTGATGGTTCAAGTCATTAAGGTGGCTTCTTTTGTATAGAAGCTAAAGCTAATAATAACTCATCTTTCATCATTTTGTAATACTTCAAGTTTTCCTTTTATAGATTAATTTGTTCTTTTATTTATTTAAAAATTGTAAGAAAATTCCACATATTTTTACAATCAAATGTAGAAACTTTTACTATTGAGGTTTTTTCACCATCAATTTGATTAGACTGTAGTATACACTTCTTCTGTTGTGATTATTAAAGTTGAGAATTGGCATTTGGTAATTATTGGAAATTACTTTTATATCTTTTTGACTCAAAATAATTGGATGTAGTGTTTCACATTTACTATCATTTGTTTTCATAAAAAATGGAATATAGCCATATCTTATATAGAAAATGGAAACTGCTATTTTTTAGTTATCTTTTTACAGTACATTCATTTAAGATTTTACATGTTTAAATTAAGTTATATATATAACATTTTGTAAGATATAAGATATGAATTATTGTAATTTTAATAATTATTTTTAATTAATATATTCATTTAATATTTAATGTGTTTGAATCAATCTTTTAAATCATTTCACTTTCAAGATTGCTTCTATAATTGTTACTAATAAGAAGTGAAAACATCCTTTAAGGCTAATCAAACAATTCACATGCAATGTCTTTGAGCATATAAGTACATTTGGGAAGAAAGGAATGATAAGAGTATAACATAATAGGCAAAACAAATTCTTACCTACGAGTTGGATCCATTAGTTAGAACAATGAGTTAATCTTTTATAATGGAGAAGTTAGAGAGGTTAACCTAGAAATGAGGGACATCTAATTTCTACTATTAGTAGCTTTTGTAATCCTCGAACTCTAAACTTCCAACATATTTTAGAGAGACTAGAAGGATCAATAATGCAACTTTAATGGAGACATTTTATGGTTAAAAGTTACCAAGTTATCGATTTTGCTGCACTACACCTATCATTCCAACATGTAGTGTTAGTGAAGGACACTTGTCCTTTAAATAGCATAGCTTATTAATGTAAAAGATCAAGTTCAAATCTAGTGAGTAGTTTGTTTTGGGTTTGTAATATTGGACTTGTATTGCAACTGTTGGTTTATTCCCTACAGTCAATTGATTAGTTATACTTTAATGACAAGATAATTTAAAGATATTCTTTATCTTGTATATGTTTAGATGCATATGATAAAGTCCATAAGATAATTACACATTGCAAACAAAATTATATTGAGATTATAGTCATGGGATTCATATTGCATTTGTGTATTATCCCTAAATTGTTCCTAGTTATTTTTTATTAAGATTGTACATTAGTATAATGTAAAAGGACTAGCACACGATATGTTTTTCCTTATGAAGGAAGTATTTGATCTTATAGACTAAAGTATAGAGATACTTAAACAAACATATAGGTGTTTGTCAAAGAAAAAGTTTACTAAACTAACCCGATATGAGAAATCCATTTGGAACATTACTCTATAGAAATTCTCATTGTGATGATTGTATAAGTGATCCTTTGACTTAAGGTCTCCAAAGTTATCCTGTATAAAGATTGCTATGTTTTGATACTGTTTATGATCTATTCTAATCCTAACTAGCTTATTTGGTAATCATTGGATATAGCATAAACTATATAGAGGTAATTGAATGATCGAGATAAGATTGATCACCCTAAAGTAATTAGGTAGATGGTAGTACATTGTAATATTATAGAAAATAAACTAGACCTACAATTATAGTAGTGGTGAGTCTAAAGTAATTAGGGAGATGGTAGCATATTGTAACATTATACAAAATAAACTAGACCTACAACTATTGTAGTGGTGAGTCTAGATTGATCCCACAGATATTAAATCCAATTACTCTCCTAAATTCTGCGTATATGTAAAATAGGGGGTTTGGTTTGATTTAAATTAGAAAACAACATAAAATTGAATATATAAAAGCAACTCAATTTAAACAACAACAAAGAGATAAAATTGATTAATGGGTTGAAATTCGGTTCTTTGGTTTAATCTCGGCCTAAGCAAAATTTCACATATGTTATTGAATTATCATCTTCACACCTCTCTTTATACTATTGATCGTTAATTAACAACAATTTATGTTAATCATAGTTTTTCCTTAGGTAGTAGTTAATTAAGAAGAGCTCATTATTTACCCTAACTATCAGGAAAACTATGATTATCTGGAAAACTGCATTATAATTGAGAAAAACGGACCAATCTAAGTAATAATCACACAAGCTCGGATCATTTAACTGAAAGCGATCTAGAAGGGGGGTTGAATAGATCGTTTAAACTTTTTCGTAGAGTTCTACACAAAGCACGGAATTA
>JANSVA010045285.1:0-13332 GCA_025504915.1 Erythroxylum reticulatum | reverse complement strand
TCATGTATAGATTGGCATGATGATTTGGATTTGTTGCTTCCACTAGAAAAATGATTTCTTAAAAGTTTTGAAATCTATCGTTTCTTCAAATATAGCATGCTTTCTTTTTCCGATCCAACAGTTGATCATAATGGAAATGGAGAATGTTAGGGAGATTGAATTGGCGGCAGATACTAGCAGTGGTGAATGCATTGGGTGCTTTAATACCATTTAAGTTAATTTCAATAGTATTATGGAATCTGGCGTAGGTATAAAAAATGGCAAACAAATTTATCATTGCCTTGATCACGAGGTTTGACTAAGCCTTTGAGCTTAGAAGCAACAAGTTGCTACACGAAGGGATTGATACAGAAAGCTAATGGAAAGGGTCATTCTTTGATGAAATGCCTAGTGTCTACTTTCTCATAATATTCGGTAAAATTAAAACTATTTGAGGAATCAAAATCACTAGGAGGGCTAGGAGGGGCCGTAGGGGTTGTACGGTTAGGGAGTTTAACTTGAGGCATTATCTTGTAGAAAAAGCACATTGAAACATAACTAAACAAACTAGTAAAGCAAACTATCCTAAACAAAAGGAATCTAAAGGGAAAACAGAAAAGAAAATGAGATAGAAAACCTAATATGTCCTAAACAATATAGAAACTAAGAAAAATGAAAAGAAGAAACACTTCCAAAGATTAAAGGGTGCGCAGAGAGGCGGAAGGAAATGTTGGCTTAAAAATCTTGAGGATGGCCGCAGTGAAAAATTAAGGTGGGAACGAAGGAAGGGGGTCGGGAGGGCGGGGTTAAATATGATTTGGGAGAGTCAAATGACATAAAAGAATATAGGGAATACGAATGGTTAAGAAAAAATATGGGTGGAATGGTAATTTTATCGGGTAAAATTTAGGCAAATTAAACTTTCTCTATGGAAAAGGCTGAAATTCGCCGCAGCGAACGTAGCCCTAATCATGAAAACAACAAAGTATCCATGTGTCGTTGTGGCGACATGAACTCAGACCATGGCAAAATTAACCCGAAAGAAACATAGAGGAATGATGGGGAGTTCGCCTCGGTGACGTGGAATGCACACCGTAGCAAAATTATCCTGAGAGGAATAGAAAGAAATGAGGTATCTTCATACTGGCGACGTAGACTTCACGTTGTGGTAAAATTTACCCAAAAGAAATAGAAAAGGTGTGAGGAACTTTTGCCACGGCAATGTGGAATCCATATTGCGGCAAAATTTACCTGATAGCAACATGAAGGAAATAAGGTAAATTCACCACGGCGATGTGGACATTATGCCACAACGAAGTTTACCCAAAAGGAAAATTCAGGCAAGACAAAAATAAGAAACATGACTCACAAATAAATGAAACAAGCTAGATACTCAGTAACCTTAAAGATCATATACAAAGTCATTAGGAACCAGGTAAGCTCAACAAAATTAATCAGATCAATTTCCTCAAACTTGAAGATATATCATATATTAGGCTGATAAGCACAGTAGAAATAAAACAAGAGACAGAACTAGCATTGAAATATTGAATTGAAAAACTACTGATTAAATTAAAAGATAAGCTAATTTCCTACTAAAATGGTTTCTCCCCCATACTTATTCAACAAACTAATGCTTCTACAATGTCATAATAAGTCACAAAGCAAAAGGAAGAAAACAAGTGAAGGAAAGAAACAACCTGATAATTATGGAGGTTATTGGTTCTCATGATAGAGCTTCAATAAGTGGCCATTCACTTTGAGTTTGGCTCCGGTCTCCTCATGTAAAAGCTCTACCATAACAAAATTGTGCACCTTAGTGACTAAGTATGGCCCATCCCAATGAGTGTTGAGCTTTCCATGCTTAAAATTGAAACAAGCCTTGAATAATAGATCTTTGTCTCTTTCCTTAAAGCTCTTCCTCTAGAGAATCTTATTGTGCATCAACTTTGTTTTCTCCTTGTAGTGGTGAGAATTCTCGTACACCTCTAGCCTCAACTCCTCTAATTCTTGTAATTGAAGCTTCCTCTCCATACCAAAAGATTCCAAGTCCATGTTGCACTGCTTGACTGCCTAATATGCATTATGCTCCAACTCTACCAGTAAATGACAAGTCGTGCCATAGATTAAGCAGTAAGGGGACATGCCTATTGGTGACTTGTAGGAGGTCTGATAGGCACACAGTGTTTCTTTTAGACGTATGCTCCAGTCCTTCATTGACGGCTTTACCATCTTCTCCAAGAAGTGCTTCAACTCTTTATTCGATATTTTAGCTTCTCCTTGTAATGAAATGCCCACCACAAACCATTGAATGGCAAGCTGAATACTTTTCCAAGAATGCCTTTTGTAGATTGGCCCAACTATGGTAGGCGTTCGCCACATACCTTGGAAGGCTCATATACCACTCCCTTGCTTAACCCTTCAAGGATAGGTGAAAAACTTTACATAGTACTTGATCAAGCGAAGCTCCCATAGGTTTCATACTCTGAAAAATCATAGATGACAACCATTGCAAATAGATGTAGAGATCTTCTCCTGTTAAGCCACGAAATTAAGGAAGAGAGTTAAGAAGCAATCCTTTAACTTTAAAATTCACATCAAAATTAGGGCAACCAGTAGTAAATGGATCATAATTCATATCAGAGGTAGTCGCTTCCCTAATGGTTCTCCTTCTTTGATTTCCATTATTCTTAGTAACTCGCTCCTGCTCCCCATTACCTCCGTTTTCTTTATTCCTTGGTTGGTTAGCATTAATGTTATGGTTTTGCAAAAAAGCTGGGTTTTCAACCATTATCACTCCTTCTAATGATTCACTCTCACTACTTAGCTGACAAGACTCCACTGAGATGTTCTCCTCTTCAACAACTACTTGCCTTTCTCTTTTTCTCTCGTCTCTTTTCTGATTTTTCTCAAACGTCTCTCAATTTCAGGATAGAAAGGTAGAATTTTAATTTTTTCGGGCATACAAGGGAACAATTCAAATAAAAATAAAAGGTAACTAAATTGACTTGCAAGCACACAAAGTCAAATAAAAAATGAGATGTGATGGATGCATGTGTGTAGGTGTGTGAAAGTATGTATAAAAGTATATATGCCAGTATGTATGTATGGATCAAAAATCATTCAAAGGAATATTCAAAACTATGTGGGTGCAAAAATGCTAAGTTTGAAAAGTGAAAAAAGTTCAATATCCTTTTGTTTGTATTTTCAAAATTTTTATGCTATGTAGAGAAAATGAAATCCTATACTATTGATAAGTATGAAGCTAAACTGTCTAGAATGCAATCTAAATCAAAGGCTCCTAACCTTACTTAGCAGCAAAATTACAAAAGCTAACCTAGAGAAGCAATTTTTTGGGTTTCCAGTAATGGCACCATTTTGATTCGAACCTTTGCTCGTACCTTTAGACATCAAATCAAAAAAATAATCTAAGGATTGCAATATAGGATGTGACCTTGGGTCTTCTCACTTAGTCGGAAACTAAAACAAATGGACTTAAGTTAACTTATGTGTCATAAAATGCAAGCTAATTTGATAAGGAAGGGGTTTGGTATTTGAAAACATTAACTGTATTAAACGAAATTGTAATAAAAATATGAAAATGTATTTTTGGATTTTTAAAAATAGAAAATGGAAAGATTAAGAGAAATGATTAAATAATGATAGTATCCTCTTAAAAATGAGCTTTGGCCATCATAGTTCGAAATTAATTTTTGATGGGAGGGGAAATCACTATGTTTCAAATGGGTAAACCTTAAAGAACTCTTTAAGTCTAAGATCTTAATCAATGAGACTTCATTTTTTAAAACCTTGTTAAATACTCTTAGTGTGTGTAATGCATAAGTCTATGCAACAAGTTACTTTGGAATCTATAATCAACTCAATATCAAACACAACTATGCAAGATAAAAGAGAATCAATAAGATCACAAATAGACATATATGGGACTTTCATATATTTAAGCTTCAAAGTTCTACATCAGTAAGTCCAAACCACACATTGAATATCCAACACTTGATTAAACTATACTCAAGCATGTTCAACTACAAATTGTAAATCCTAAACCTAGGAGTTCATAAATCATAGCTAAATATGGATTAAGCCGCTCCCCTTTTAAAGCCCATTAAACTCTATCCATTGCTACATCTTTAAGAGGAGAGAGATGCCTAGCCACGTATAGCTCCAAGAGACTTCACAACTAATAAGTAATTGGAGGCACCCATGGTGGAAGTCGATGATGAAAAATGGAAGAAAATGATAAGGAGGTGGTAGAAGACGATGATGAAATAGTTGCTTGAATATGGAATACAGAGGTGTTGGTGAAAAAATGGATGAAGGAAGATGTTGGCTATCTTCTCTCTTTTGTACGTTAACTAAAAATATTTTTTTTTTATAAATGGGTTGCTGGGTCAAGTTACACAGATGGTTAGTCTTCCAACAATGATTTGGGTCTGTGCCAATTTGAAGGTGTTGCCATGAAGAAAGGATGAGTTCGTTGCAGGAAACTTTTTCCAAAAGATTTCTTTAGTAACTTTTAGTTGTCACCGTGCCATAAATATTATCCTTACCGTGGTGAACATTTCCCGAAAGGTCTCTTCAAAGATCTTCTAATTTCGCTTGGAAAAAAATCATCTTTGTATGGCAAACTTGCCTGTTGCCCTCGTTGACTTATGCTCTTGGTCTTCACTCTTTGGCTCTACTCTTTGAATGTCCTACATTGAAAAAAATAGTAGTTTGTAGTATCAATTATTCTAAAAATCAATTTAGTGTGATTACTAATTATTTGTGAAAATTTTACCCTCAAAGTACATTAATTCAAGACAAGCACTTATGAGTTAAATTAATCACAAAATCTGAAAATAAGAGTCGAGAAGTATAATAAAAACCATGAAATTGTCACCAATTGACATAGGAAACTTAGGTTTAATCACAAGGCTATTAGTTTGTTCTTACAGTCACTAATAAGTTTGATCCCTAGCAATTTAGCTAGCCTCTCTTAAATCCTTCATTGACAACTGTTCGTTCATCCATCCCTTAATTGTATATAACATTCCTACATCATTTGCAATGAGCAGAATTTCATCAACATACATGATTAGGAAAGCAACCTTGCCTTCTTGTATCCTTTTATAGACACAAGGCTCATCTAGATTTTGTATGAATCTATAGGTTTTGATATACTTATCAAGCCTAATATTCTAAGACCTAGATGTTTTCTTAAGTCTATAAATGGACGTCTGCAATTTGCATACCTTATGCTCATCACCTAGCTTAATGAATCCTTTTGGTTGGGCCATTGATTCGGACCTTTTTGTTCTTACCCTTGGAGGTTAAATAAAAAAAATTTAATTCCAAGGATTGCAATATAGAACACAACCTCGGGTCATCTCACTTAATCAGAATCTAAACGAATGGATATAAGCTAACCTATATGTCATGAAATGTAAGCTAAACTAGCAAAGAGGGGGTTTTGATCTTTGTAAATATTGACAAATTGAAAGAATTGTACGAAAAATGTGAAAAAATATAAATATTTTTTATTTTGGGAATAGAAATTGGAAAGATAAAGAAAATGATCAAATGTGATAGTATCCTAATGAAAATGTGCTTGGCTTTCATAGTTCAAAATCAATTTTTTGATGGGAGTAGAAATCACTAAGTCTCAAATGATAACCTTAAAGAACTCTTTAAGTCTAAGGTCTTAATCAATGAACTCCATTTCTTAAGACCTTGTTGAATGCCCTTAGTGTGTGTAATGGGTAAGTCAATGTAACAAGTCATTTTGTGATCTCAAATCAACTCAATATCAAACACAACTATGCAAGATAAAAGAGATAGAACAAGATCACAAATAGACATATATGAGACTTCATATATTTAAGCTCAAAGTTCTACATTAACAAATCCTATCAACACATTAAATATCCAACACTTGATTAAACTTTAATCAAGAATGTTCAACTACAAATTACAATTCATAAAACTAGGAGTTCATAAATCATAGCCAAACATAGATTAAGCTACTCCCCTTTTAATCCCATTGAACTCAATTCATCGCTACATCTTCAAAAGGAGAGAGGTGCCTAGCCACGCATAGCTCCAATATGTTGGAGTTAGATAAATATAGTGCCCTGGAAAGAAAGTGTATTTACATCTAACTTTATCTTCTTCAGTTACAGTTTTTGTAATGAAAATATTTATTATTAATAAAAAAGAGTTTGGTTTTATTTGTGTGAGCATTATATATCTAGTTATATCTAGTTAAAAGGAACCAAGATTCTTTTATAAATAATATACATATACATAGAGATGTATGGGAAACATGTATATTATAAGAATCTAAATTAACGGATTCACAGTTGAATCATCAAGTTGGTCGCTTGATTATGGTTTTAGACTGTAGTGTTGCGATTTATCTCCATATAAGTAAAGGAGTTTACTTAAAGGGGATGAGCAGTTTAATATCATGATAGCAGTTGACTATCGATAATGGAACTATTAAATTAATCTGGAATCAAGTACGATTTCAAGAATAAAGTGGGTCGTTACTTTCATATTAAAACATACAACTTAAGCATTCCCCTATTATGGACCATAATCTTGATGAGTAGTGAACTCGTATGTGTTTCATTATAATTCTTGATATAATCGGAATGGATGTTGATAGAATATTAATCCAGTGTCTGCATGTTGGAATTGTCAATTGAAACATGTATAAGGTAACATTCACTCAAATAAAGAGTTTATAGTGCTATCATCAGTTCTAGATATTTTAAGGAGATTTAGTGATTAAATTGGCGCCAGTAGTTTGATAGACTAGCTACCCATCAAGTCTTAACATCAAGATGAGATCTTGTGTGTTAATAACCATGTAAAGTAAAACGGGAGATCTAAAAGGGAAAATCAATATAAGGGCAAAACTATAATTTTACCCTTTATTGTGCGGATGGCTATAATAAGGTTCTAAATAGGGTTTGCAATTGGACATAAAATATGTGTTCTCATAATATTTAATAATTCAAGAGTTCAACTAATTGTCTTTAGTGGAATGACATTTACTTAATAAGCTAGAATTAATTCTAATGAGATTAAGTTAATTCTAAGCTTGTTGGAGTTTGAATTATCAAAGTCTAATAAGATTCCTCACTTGGCTTAAAGGAAGGTTATCAAGCTAAATAATAAATAGAAATGGAGGTTTTAGAAGCCCATAATTGAATGATGGGCTTTCACTAATTAATAGTTAATTTAAAGCCCAAATGTTCATTCAGAAATGGGCTAGACTTTGGTTTAATGTAATTGATTAGAATAATTGTATTAAAAGAATTTTTTTTAAGGAAATGAAGGAGCAATTTCAGTTATTAGGGTTGAATGTGCAGCTGCACATTTGACATTGAAATGCTAAATAAAGATGGTCTTTATTATGGTTTATCATCATTAAATGGTTTAATGGTTATCTTTTAATGTTAGCATATAAACTATTGGTATTGATTAGATTAAATAAGAAAGATGTACATTGGATGGGCCATCTTCCTTCTTACATCATCAAAAACCAAAATTAACATGATAATATTAGGTGACTAGAATTTTTGTATAGCCATCTTAAAACAAATGAGAAAAGTCTCATTTAATGGCTTCTTTATTTTTGATTAAAGAAAGGTGTGATGCATTGGACGCTTCTCCTCTTTTCTCTTGTCATGCATAACCGAAATTAGGAATGTAAGCACAGGGTTCTTGCATTGTTTTGACCAACTCCCTCCTTGTTATGCCCCAATTTTTTCTTTATTTTATTAAGCATGAATTGATTAAATTTTGTGTCCTTGCTAGGTAAATTATTTTTTTTAGAGTTTAATTAGCATGTCAATGATTGGAGGATTTATTGCTTATATTGATGGAATTAGAAGTATTAAATGGAGAAATTAAGATTAAATTAGAGTATAGTATGGTGTAAGTTAAATTGAAGAAGTAATAATGTATAAGGGCAAAATTGGAAGATCACTTAATGTTAAAAGGCTATAAGGCATAATGGAAGGGCATAGTGGTCATTGCTCATCCATTTAGGGTATAAGTGAAAGAAGTTGTTATCTTGCTTTAAATGGAAAAAAGAATCATGAGTGAGGGAGAAGAGAGGAAGAAAAGAGAGAAAAGATAGGGTTTTGGAGATTCTTGAAGAACTTGGAGGCTTTGAGGCTAAAACAAGTAAGTTTAAGCATTACCCTTCTTGATTGTAGGATGAAGTATAGTTAGGGTTAGTTAAAAGTGAAAACAAGGTTGAATATAAGTAGGATGCTGTTGATTAATGACTTATGAAAATGTGCTATTTTTTGGATTGATGATTAAATGTAGTTTATGAATTTGATGTGAATGATTTTGGGTTTGAAATGAAGTTGAAAATGAAGAAGAAGAGATGTTTTAGTGTTAAGAGGGGTTATATATGAAAGGGGGGAAGTGAAGAGATGAAAAAATTGTAGCAAAAAAAAGTCTTTGGAATAGATTTCTAGAAAAGTTTGCCACGGTGAACTCCATTTTTCCTGCACAAACATGTTTGGGTATTTTGACGATAACTTTTTCTGTAGATGTCCAAATGAAGTGATTTTTAATTTGATGTAAACTAGAGAGATATAGATATGGTATGCAGGAATGGAGTCTAAATTCAGTCTCTAAGAATTTCAATTTTGGGATGGAAGTTGAGCATAGAATTTTGTTTCATGCATAAGGATAGTCTGAAATTGTTTAGGTAGTAACTTTCCGATTATTGAACCAAATCGAATGAAATTTTGGCTTTTGCTAAAGGAAATCAAGAAGGGGATCAAGAGAGGTAAGAGGAGAAAGAGGAAAGACATCCCTAAGCTAATTTCATAAGCAAGGATTTCAAGGTGGGTTACAGTTTTATAATTAAGTAATAGGCCATTAATGTTTTCTTTCAAATAATGGAAATAAATGATTTCAACAACTTTATAAATATACCTTATAACTCTTTGAATTCTTTGAAAAAGTGTTATCTGTTGATGATTTGTGAAAACAACATGAAAATGACTTTTGAAAAGATACTATGTTTGAAAAATCAAGTTTAAAAAATTTGCCATTTTGGGCAACAAGTTTACAAGATTATGAAATACATGTTATGTGGGTTTGGTTTGGTCCATTCTGTTGTCAAGTGCACTTTAACTAAAGGCTTCTCCCACCTGCCCACTAGTGACATGGAGCTCCTTCCTGGACTACCTCATGTTTACGACTACACAAAACCACTATGTGGAATTGTGTTAGTTCGTTCTGTTCACAACTTCACAGGACTATTATATGGGAATGTTTTAGTTCATTCTACTTATGAACCTTCCAATCCATTTTGATGTTCATATGTGCTTATGATACATTGACAATATTGATGCATGCTTGATTTGAATTATTAAGAATTTGAGAAATATATGATTTATGATTCAATATGAATTTTATTTACAATGGAAAATAAGTTTTCAACGGATTTGCTTGTTACTGGTTATAAAATTGTTACCCACAAGCTTTAAGCTCATCCCCCTTTCTTTCCCATCTTCAGGTGAGGAGCAAGAGATCGAGTAGTCAATAGTCAAGGCATCACTCCAACTAGGCTTATTTTTCTTTTGAAGTTAGTTTTTGTAAAATAAGGCTTTAGTTGCATTTCGAGAAATTTTTACTTTTGCAAGTGATGTATTTTTGGGATTATGATGTAATATGGCTTGAAATGCCCATTAAAGCTTTGTAAAACTCTACTTTTACATATTAATGAAATGTATGGCTAGAGTTGTCTATTATTTTTCATGTTTTCACAAGGTATTCGGATTTTGGAAATTGCATGTGTTTATATATAAGTTCATTTTGCATGGGTTTGAATTGAGGATGGTTGTTGGGAACTTTATGGTTGCATTTATTGGAGTTAATTTTAGGGTTCAGTAGTTAAAGAAGTGTAAGTTGCATTAAATGAGGTATGTTGATTTTGGGTTTGGTTCTGCTTTTGGGGTTTTCGCTGCAGCGAAGCTAAAAGTTCGTCGCGGCAAGACCAAATGGTCGTCGTAGAAAAAATGCAATTGTAGGTTCGTCGCGGCAAGACCAAATGGTCGTCGTAGAAAAAATGCAATTGTAGGTTCGTTGCAGCAAAAGTTAAATCGGTCACCGCAGCGTAAAATGCCCGAAGCTTCTAGAGGATTCTAGCATACGTTTGCCGCTGCGAAACAACAGTTCTCCACAGCAAAGCCCAACTTTGCTTCCGAAGAAATTTCCAACTTCTAAGCCTCCCTCTACACTCGATCTGCATGATTCAATGTTCAATGTTGGGCTCCGAAAACAGGGTCCAACATGTTGTGGTATCAGAGCGACTAGGTTTAAGTCTAGGTGTAGGACTAGGCTTAGGCATAAGTTGGGTAGATTAAGATATGAAGTGAATATGCATTGTTTAAATGAATAACTTGCATTGTTTTAAATTGTTTCACATGATTTGAAATTGTTTTATACGATTTGGACTATTTTTCATTAACTAAAGGTTTTCAATGGTTTTGTATTGAAGGAGTGAATATCCTGGGTAGAAAGAGAACTCGAAAAGTTGTGACTCGATCTCACTCTCGTCAAGGGAGCATGGATGAATCCTATGTCCCGCAAGATGCTGGGACACATTCTGCTCCAGATCCTGAGGCACCTAGTGTGCAACATGAGGTGCCTTCATTGCCTCCTCCTATGCCCTAAGTGAACCCCATAGAACCACATTTCTTTCAAGCCTTTTCCTAGGCCTTTACCTATGCTATGGGCCATGGGTCACAAGTGTCGGTGCTAGCTCCAGTGGATAGGAGTGGATAGTATGATAAGCTTCGCAAGTTTAGGATTGTGGATTTTAATGGAGCGATAAATTTAGAAGGGGCCGAAGCATGGTTGAAGAAGACCGAGCGGATCCTGATTCAGATGAAGTGCCCAGATGAGGAGAAACTGGATTATGCTGTGAGCTTGTTGTAAGGGGACACACTTCATTGGTGGGAATTAGTGTCCCAAAGTCAAGTTGTGCCTCTGGTGCTGGCATGGAGAGACT
Organism: Erythroxylum reticulatum; assembly: GCA_025504915.1. Taxonomy (NCBI): domain Eukaryota; kingdom Viridiplantae; phylum Streptophyta; class Magnoliopsida; order Malpighiales; family Erythroxylaceae; genus Erythroxylum; species Erythroxylum reticulatum. Next base: position 2,306 of record JANSVA010045285.1, on the reverse strand, counting down.
TTGTGGAAGTGTTCAGGAAGAAGTATTTCTCTAGAGTTTATATACAAGAGAAAGCCAGGGAGTTTCTGAATCTCACATAGAGGGACATGAGTGTGAGTGAGAATGAGCTAAAGTTTACTCAGCTTTCCCGATATGCGGCCAACATCCTGGCGAATGAGGAAAATAAGTGCTGTAAGTTTGAAGGAGGCCTTCATTTGGGGATCAAGGAGAAAGTCCTGATCCACAAGTTCTGTAACTACCAACAACTGGTAGATGCTGCACTTCAGGCTGAGAAATTGGAGAATATGAAGTATGAAGTGAATAAAAAGAGGAAGAATAGGGAGCAATTTTCGAAGAAGGGGATACGTGCTCTAATGCCTGAGAGGAATATAGTGCCTCTACAAAGAATAAGCAAGCAAGGGCAGTGTTAGTGCAGGCCTCAACAGTAGGAGGAAATAGCAGGGTGGAGAGGAGTAGGTACACAAACCCCCAATGTGAACATTATGGGATGTTCCATAAGGGAGAGTGCTTTAGGTCACTTAGAGTATGCTTTCGATGCGGGGAGAAGGGACACTTGATTAGAAACTATCCCCAAGTACTGAGGCAAGAAGGGCCATAGTTTCAAGCCCCAAGGAGAGCAGAAATAGTGGGAACCAGGTCAATCACTGAGGTTGGCAGCTCTGGAACTGCAAGGAAGGCTATTCCTTCAGGAAGGTCAAGGTGTCAGGCACAGGTAAGAGCCTTTGCAATGACCAGAGAGGAAGCTGTAGCTGCACCTGAGGTTGTTACGAGTATGGCTCAGCTATTTAATTCTAAAGTATATGTTTTAATTGATTCTGGTTCCACACATTATTTTGTTTCTACAAGCATATCATTGCATGGTGTGAATTCGATGCCTTTGGATAACTCTTTGATTGTTACTACTTCTTTAGGGAGGAATGTGATAATAAGTCAAGTATATAGAAGTTCTGAGCTCTTCATTGATGGTGCTAGACTGGTAGTAGACTTACTACCTCTAGACTTAAAAGGTTTAGATGTTATACTCGGGATGGATGTTATAGAGAAATATCATGCAAAGTTGGATTGTGGCCTTAAAGAGGTGGAATTTAATCTGGGAAAAAGTGAGAAGGTGATTTTTAGAGGGGATAGGAAAACACCATCACCAAGAATTGTTTCGGCCTTGTTAGCTGACAGGATAATGAAAAAGGAGTGTGAAGCCTTCTTTGTGCATGTTGTGGACACTGAAGTAAATGAAGGGAAGTCAGGGGATTTTTTGGTTGTAAGAGAACTTCCAAATGTGTTCGCAAAGAAATTACCTAGTTTGTCACCAGTAAGGGAAATCGAGTTTGCCATTGACTTAATTCCCAGTACCGTGCCTATTTTGATACCATCTTATAGAATGGATCCAACTCAGCTGAAGGAGCTTAAAGAACAGTTGGAGGAATAGTTAGAGAAGGGGTATATATAGCTGAGTTCGTCACCTTGGGGAGCCCCTGTTCTATTTGTTAAGAATAAGGATGGAACATGGCGGATGTGTATTGATTATCGGAGACTCAACAAGGTGACTGTTAAGAACAAGCCTCCTCTACCCCAAATTGATGATCTGTTTGACCAACTACAGGGAGCAAGGGTCTTCTGCAAGATTGATCTTAGGCCAGGCTATCATCAGCTCAAAATCAAGGAGTTTGATGTAAACAAGACAACCTTCAGGACAAGGTACAGACATTGTGAGTTTTTAGTCATGCCATTTGTGTTGACCCATGGCCCAGTTGCTTTCATGGATCTTATTAATAGAGTCTTCAAAGAATATTTGGATCACTTTGCCATAGTGTTTATCGATGTTTATTGATGACATTCTGGTGTATTCCAAGAGTGAAGGAGAACATGAGGAGCATCTCAGGATAGTGTTGCAAGCACTGAGGGAGAACGAGCTTTATGCTAAGTTCAGCAAGTCTGAGTTTTGACTTCATGAGGTAGTATTCCTTGGACATGTGATTTCGAAAGATGGGGTACATGTGGATCCAAGGAAGATTGAAGCAGTGGTGAATTGACATGAACCCAAGACAGTGACAGAGGAGAGGAGTTTTTTGGGTTTTGCAGGTGATTATAAGAGATTCATTGAAGGATTTTCTATGATAGCTGCTTCGATGACTAAGTTATTGAGGAAGAATCAGAATTTTGTCTAGAGTGAGGAATGTCAGAAAAGCTTTGAAGAGCTCAAACGTAGATTGACAAGTGCTCCAGTTTTGATTTTGCCAACTGGAGATGAGGGTTATATAGTGTATAGTGATGCCTCAAGAAAGGGTTTGGGTTGGATCTAATTCAGT
>JANSVA010045239.1:0-13335 GCA_025504915.1 Erythroxylum reticulatum | reverse complement strand
ACCAGTTGGGGTGGCTCTCACTCCTAATTCCTAAATGGTTCATGAATGATGGTTCAAGCTGCTCTCACTTGTTAACGAAATCTTTAGCCAGAGTAAATTGAAATTTGAAAAAACTGTTTTCAAATATCAGTTATAGATCATTTACTAATTAGTAACAACGAATATGATTGGATTATTTAGAGTAGACACGAACTTCATACTCTAATTCTAATTGAAAAATTAGATGACCAAAAGATTAATTTATACATCATAGCTATGCATAGATAAGTAAAGTCATGCCACTTTGACATTCCTAATATTTGGGTGGTCATGATATATTGCTAGACGTCAATCATGATCTGTGATAATAAATTGTTTAATTAGAGAATTAAGGATAAATTAAAATGAGTATTAATTTGTCTGATTCTAATTATGAATTAGAATTATAATTTATAATCATGGTCAACATATCAGGAACATAATGGGTTACATATAAAAGGTCTATAAAGGAGAAAGTAAAATTTAAATTAAGTTGAACTTAATCGAGAAGTTTTAGAAATTTTAAGGATCTAATATGTGATATTTGATCTTATAAGGACTAATTCGTAATTATGACTAAAGCTTGACTTTAGTTGTAATTTTGATAAAATCCAAGAACATGGAAAATATGATTTTTTTAATATAAAAGGAAAATTTAGAAAATTTGGAGCTAGCACTTTTGACATTTTTCTTATCAAATTAGATTTGAGTTTTCTCTAAATAGATATGTAGATACCATTAAAGACCGGACGATTGAATGGCTCATCGATTGACGGATTCAAAGTGAAAAGAAAATTACAACAAGAAATCGAAACAGGTTAGTATAACTTTGTTAACTTCTTGTTTTATGTTTCAAATTAAATTTTGTTAAAGTTGATTATGTTGAAAATTTTAAATTCATTCTGGTACACTTAGATACAATCTTACGTTTATTTTCTAACAGTAGTATCAAAGCTACCTTTAACAGATTTAATTTTGATTCATAAGCTTGATTATTTTTTATTTTATTTTAATATGCAAAAGTTGCATATTTATACATTGAAATTGTTTTGACAATTTGGTTTGGTGATCTGAAAATGTGATTTTTCAAAATCTTTTATGGTGTGTTATGAAATGGTTCTACATGTTTACTGCCTGGATTAGTGTTTCTAATACTTGCAATTTGTTGTGATAATTTTTGGAATTGTTCTGAAAGTATTGTTCATGCTCTACGTGATTAAATATTTTTTTGCTTGTTCTAAAAATGTTCCATCAATTTGTTTTTAGTTTGCTGTCTAGAAATGTTCTGGAATGCCTACGTTTGTTCTTTGGAAATGAAACTAGAATGTTTTATTTTTCTGGAAAATTTTGTTCTTGTTCTTGTTTATCTGGAAAGTGTCTCTGGATATGGAAGGACATATTTTATATCTTAGTTGACTGCTGCTTTCGATTGTGTTAACTATTTCTGGACAAGACGTAAAATAGTTACATTGTTTTCTGGAAATGTGGAATACGACTCAAATGTTTTTGAACTTTTTTTTAATATTTGTTACGTTCCTCTTTTACTTGTGAATTGTTTCTTGAAAAACCTGAAGAGTTTCATTCATTATTGTTGTCTCTTCATTTTCCTTATTAAAAAAATATAGCGCATGTCTCAACTGGTCTTAATAAAGTCTAGTATCTGTTGTTTTTCTGGTTTTCAATGCATAACATATGTTTTGATCATGGTTTAGAACTGGAAACGATTCCATTACCGGAAATGGGGTCTGTCCACTTTCTCAAGCATTGATAGTTTTTGTCCATTAAATCACCCTTTTATTAACATGTGGTGGCCATTAAATTCAAGATTTAAATGGGTTATGTTTGTGTTTGATTTTCTGTTTTTTTTTGTTACCGTTCATTCAATGCTTATTTATTCAAACTCAGATTTGGTTAATGGTATTAATTGTCTTAAAGGTTGTCAAAACAGAGACCACCGCTGGCAGGTGTAGCCGTCAGCTATTGGAGAACCACCACCACAATTTTCTCTCTCTAGAGATTTTTGTGTATAAAACTTGTGTTTTACATACCTTTGGAGATGGTAGACTAGAGGCAGAGCAAGCATAGGTCAGGCAGACTAGAAAACAAAAGAAAAAAAAAACAACGATGGTTTCTAGAGAAGAAGGGGCGCGTGCACCATCTGCTTCCTCATTGGCGCCAAGCTCTACATGCGCCAGCTACTTTTTTTAATTTAAATTTTCAAGATTTGATTAATTAAATTAAATTAATCATCAAATCAATATTTAGAATCAAGCCAAGTGTTCAATTTATTTTTCATAATTAGATTATGTCAAATAAGTTGATATAATGAGATTATATTATTTAGAATGAGACCAATTTTTAAATCTCTCATTAAAATATTAAGTACATATTTAGAACACGAATAATGCCTTCTATTGTTATAGGATTAAACCAGAGTTTTGTTTATTATTAGGCTTGTTGAGTAAATTTAAGGCCGCTTTAATCCGAATATGTTTAGTCTTATAACGATGGGTATTACTTAACTAAATTTATATGATTTGGATGAGTAAATTCATGATCATATTAATTTAGAGGCAGGGTTAGGAATTGTGTATTAGATATGTTTTTGGCAAAAAGTTGTCTCCTAACAGATTTAGGAATCACATAGGATGTGATTGATAATATATTATCTACCTAATTTTAATGTAGTTGGTTTGTTGAGCAAACTCAAGATCAATTAAATTAAAATGGGATCCTAGTCCACTAAGAAATTATGTGATAATTTTTTGAATTAATAGTGAGGATTATTAATTTGTTTAAAATAGTGGGAGTAACCATATATTTTTTTAAAATCCTTATTTATTTGGTTTTACGACATAAACTAAATTTTCACTCTTTGATGTTTTAGTTTTTGAAAAATGAGTAAGAACTTATCCATGAGGAGCATCATGGATGCAAACGAATTGACTGGACCAAACTTTTCAGACTGGTTGCGTAACCTTAAAATTTTTCTAATGCAAGAAAAGAAATTGTACGTTCTTGACACTGAGCTTCCACTTGAACCTGCACAAGATGCTGCCAATGAGGATTGGGAATATTATCAAAGTCATATTAATGACAATGAGCAAGCGACATGTGTGATGTTAGTTATCATGTCTCCCAAGCTTTATAAGCAACATAAAAATATGAATGCAAGGGAAATATTCCTACACCTTCAAGAGTTGTTTGGTGCACAAAGTCGGGTAGAGAGGTTTGAGAACGCGAGAGCTCTGTTCAATGTCGGCTGGACCTTTAGTGGATCTTCATATTCTACAGATGATTGGCTACATTGAAAAATTAGGCCAATTGGGTTATGACCTGAACCTCAACTTGAGCATTGATTTCGTTTTCCAGTTTCTTGCCCCGAGTTTTTCATAATTTATTATAAACCTCCATATGAACAAAAAGGAAATTTCATTGGTTGAATTACTCAACATGCTTAAGACTGTTGAGGGATGCCTTAAGAAGGAATCCAGTTATGTTCTTGTTGTTGCCTTTTCTTCTTCCAATAATAAGGTAAGACCCTTAAAAAGAAGAACAAGAACAAGAATCAGAAGGCTTCTACTAAAGTAGCAAAGCTAGCAGGCGGTGTCAAGAAGAATAATGACAAGGGCATATGTTTTTGTTGTGGTGTACATTGGAAGAGGAACTGCAAAGCTTATTTTGCTAGCTTAAAAGAAAAGAAGTTAAGCATAGCTTCAACTTCATGTTTGTTTATTATTGAAATCAATCTTTCTACTTCTGTTTCACAATCTTAGGTATTAGATATCGGATATGGTTTTCACATTTGTAACAATATGCAGGTACTGACAGACAGTAGAGCATTAAGAAAAGACGAAGTGGATTTATGAGTCGGCAATAGAGCAAGAGTTGCTTTATTAGCTATAGGAACTTGTAGTTTAACTTTGCCTTCTGGTCTTGTACTTAAACTAAATAATTGTTATTATATTCCTATTATTACAAGAAACATTATTTATATTCCATGTTTGGACATTAATGGATTTGTCTTCAATATTAAGAATAACAATTGTTCTTTTTATAAAAATGATGTTTATTATGGATCTGGTATGCTTACAAATGGTTTGTATGAATTAGATCTTAAAAGATCAATTCTACACATAAATAGCAAGAAAAGTAGATTAAGAACTAAAGTCCATCTTATTTATGGCATTGTAGGTTAGGTAATGTTAACGAAACAAGAATCACCAAGTTACATAAAGAAGGATATTCAAATCCTTTCGATTATGAATAATATGAAACTTGTGAATCTTGTTTAATGAATAAAATAACCAAACTACCCTTTAGTGGAAAGAGACAATGTGCTAATGAGTTATTAGAGCTTATACATTCAGATGTATGTAGCCCTATGTCTACTCAAGCTAAAGGTGGATTTTCTTATTTCACAACATTCACAGATGACCATTCTAGATATAGCTATGTGTATTTAATGAAACACAAGTTTGAAGCATTTGAAAAGTTTAAAAAATATAGACTTAAAGTAGAGAAACAAACTGATAACAGTATTAAAACACTTAGATTTAATCGAGGTGGCGAGTACTTGAACTATGAGTTTTTTGGTTACTTAAAAGATAACAGAATTCTCTCATAATGGACTCCGCCTGGAACTCCACAATATAATGGGGTTTCTGAAAGAAGAATCGTACCTTATTAGATATGGTAAGTTCTATGACGAGTCATGCAATTCTTCCAGTTTCATTTTAAGGACCTATTAAACAGAGTTCTGTCCAAATCGGTTAATAAGACTCCATATGAGATATGGATTGGTAAAAGACCAAGGTTGTCACACTTGAAGATTTGGGGATATGATGCTTATGTGAAACGTGCAATGTTTGATAAGCTTGAAGTTAAATTAGACAAATGCATGTTTGTGGGGTATCTAAAAGAAAGTTTTGGATATCAATTTTATCATCCTCTTGAGCAAAATGTGTTTGTATCAAGACATACTACATTCTTAGAAAGAGAATTTATTCTCAAAGAAAGTAGTGGGAATGATGTGGAACTTACAGAAGTTATACCACAAACAATCCGAGTGGAACAAGAACCACAAGTTGATACATTAGAACCAATGTTTCAAGAAACACATAGTCTGCGACGCTCTGGAAGGGTATGTCATCCTCCTAGTAGATTAGATCTGCATATTGAAAATGGAAGTGAAGATGCTTCACTTATGAATGACAAGCCTACTGATTTTAAGGAAGCAATGTTTGACATCGATTCTTTAAAATGGCAAGAAGCCATGAAATCTGAAATAGAATCCATGTACACTAACCAAGTATGGACTTTGGTAGATGCACCTGAAGGTATAGTACCTATTGGGTGCAAGTGGGTTTTTAAAAGAAAAACTAACATAGATAGAAATGTACATACGTACAAAGTAAGGCTGGTGGTAAAAGGTTATAGACAAAAACAAGGAGTTAATTTTGATGAAACTTTTTCTCCAGTAGTAATGCTTAAGTCCATAAGGATTTTTTTTAGAAAAGAAGTCCATAAGGATTTTATTGGCTATATTTGCATATCATGATTATGAAATTTGGTAAATGGATGTCAAAACAATATTTCCCAATGATAATTTGCAAGAGGATGTGTATATTAGCCAACCTACGGGTTTTGAATACAAAGAATTTCCTGATCAAGTATACAAGTTGCAAAGGTTCATTTATGGACTGAAGCAAGCGTCGTGGAGTTGGAACATCTGTTTTGATGAAACAATCAAAAAGTTTGATTTTATAAAAAATGTGAATGAACCTTATGTTTATAAGAAGGTAGGTGGAAGCGCAGTCGTTTTCTTAATGCTTTATATAGATGACATATTACTTATTGGAAATGACATTTTAATGCTCTAGTTTGTTAAGATATGGTTATCTAAGAACTTTTCTATGAAGGATATGGAAGAAGCAGCTTATATATTAGGTATAAAGATCTATACAGATAGATTAAAGAGGTTGCTTGGTTTGTCCCAATGTATGTATATAGACAAAGTGTTAAAGAGGTTTAGCATGGAAAATTCCAAGAGAAGATTCTTACCTACATCGCATAGGATTAATCTTTCCAAAAGCATATGTCCTAAGACACAAAAAAAAGAGATAGAGTGAATTGTGTTCCATATGCTTTGGCTATTGGATCGATCATATATGCGATACTATGTACAAGACTAAATGTTGCTTATGCTTTGAGTACAATAAGCAAATATCAAGCTAATTCCAGTATGGGTCACTGTACGGCTGTGAAAATCATCTTAAAGTAATTGAGAAGGACTGAAGATATTTTTCTGATCTATGGAGGAACTGAGCTAAGAGTTCAGGATTATTCAGATGCCAGTTTTCAGTCTAATCAATATGATAGTAGATCACAGTCAGGATACATTTTTACCCTTAATGGTGGTGCGGTTAGTTGGAAGAGTTCCAAAAAACCAACCATCACAGATTTAACAACTGAAGCTAAGTATATTGTAGTTTCTAAGGCAGCGAAAGAAACAGTTTGGATTAAGAAGTTCATCACTGAACATGGAGTGGTTCTTAGCATTATTGATCTGATAGTATTATACTGCGACAACAATGACGCTATTGCACAAGTGAAGGAACTAAGGTCTCATTAGCAATCCAAGCATGTACTTAGGAAGTTTCACTTGATCAGGGAGATAATGGAATAGAAGGACATCCTGATAGAGCGAGTTCCTACTGAAGAAAATCTTGCAGATCCTTTCACTAAGCCTTTATCTCAAAAAAGACATGATAGACATATAGATGGCTATGGTATTCGATACATTGGCGGTTGACTTTAGTGTAAGTGGGAGATTGTTGGTTTATGCCATTGTCGACAAATTTTTTGTTGTAAATTTATTTGTATGACATTATTTTATTCAATAAAAGGCATACTTTATCATTGTGTATTTTTTGATTATTTAATTATTAATCATAAAGATAAATTTTATGGAATAATTGTTATACAATTAGAAATTATAATGCGATTATAATTATGAGATTTAAATTGCATTTTGTATTATTCCTAAAATGGTCCTAATCATAGTTTCATCAAGACAGGTGTTAATGAAATGGTTAGATTAGTACATGTTTTGTTTCTTTCTTGTGAAGAAAGTAATCGATCTCATAGATTAAAGTATAGAGATATTTAAACAAACATATGGGTACTTATTAGAGAATAAGTTCACTGAACTGACCTGATTATAAGAATCTTGAATGGAACATTACTTGTATGTCTGTGGATTATCTCATTATGATGCTTGTATAGTTGATCCTTAGACTTGAGATTACTACAGTTATCTCATGTAGGAATTACTATGTTTTAATGCTACTTATATTCTATTCTTAGAGTAGTTCAGTTCGGTAGTTATTGGATATAGTATAAATTATGTAGAGGTAGTTGAGTAAATCAATAAAGAATTCGTTGTCCTAAAGTAATTAAGGAGATTGTTCTGTTGTTCTTGATTAGTAATGATTTTAGGAATCTCTGGTTAGAGTAAATTAAAATTTGGAAAAATTATTTTCAAATGTCAATTATAAATCATTTACTAGTTAGCAAGAACGAACATGATTGGATTATTTAGAGTAGACATGAATTCTATACTCTAATTCCAATTGGAACATTAGATGGCAAAAGGATTAATTTATACATCATAGCCATATGTAGACAAATGAAGGCAAACCACTTTGACATTCCTAATATTTGGGTGGTCATGAAATGTTGCTAGACGTCAATCAATGATCTGTGATTATAAATTGTTTAATTAGGGAATTAAAGATAAATTAAAAGGAGTTTTAATTTATCTAATTCTAATTGTGAATTATAATTATAAATTATAATCATGGCCAACATATTAGGAACCTAATGGGTCACACATGAAAGGTCTATAAAGGAGAAAGTGAAATTTGAATTAAGTTGAACTTAATTGAGAGGTGTTAGAAACTTTAAAGATCAATATGTGATATTTGATCTGATAAGGACTAATCCGTAATTATAACTAAAGTTTGACTTTAGTTGTAATTTTGATAAAATCCAAGAACTTGAAAAATATGATTTTTCATATAAAAAGAAAATTTACAAAATTTGTAGCTAGCACTTCTGACATTTTTCCTCTCAAATTAGATTTGAGTTTTCTTTTAATAGATCTGTATATACCATTAGATACCGGACGATTGAACGACTTGTGGATTGATGGATTCAAGGCGAAAAGAAAATTACAACAGGAAATCGAAACAGGTTAGTATAACTTTGTTAATTTCTTGTTTTATGTTTCAAATTAAATTTTGTTAAACTTGATTCTTTTGAAAATTTTAAATTTATTCTGCTGCACTTAGATACGATCTTGCATTTATTTTCTAACACTTGTTTCGATTATGACGTTCCTTTCATATTCTATTAAATCTCATATACTCATTTACTTGAACCACATAACTATATGGAAGAGATTTAATGGAACATGGTTGGAACATCGTAACTGGAATAATGTATTTGATGTGATTGAAATAGGTTGTTTTATTTACTAAGGAAATAGTGTTGTTTCCTTCTTTTGTTCTTCTAACTTTCGACTTGCCTCTCTTCTCCAAGTCTGTGTCACTATCACAGTCTCACTCACACTCTCTCTGGTTTTGTCTCGCTCATACTCTCTCTGTGGTCTCAGGCTTAGTGGCTCTTTATCACTCTTTACGCTCTCGTCTCTTATCTCCAACTCTACCTCCAGTTGCATTGATTAGGTCATTTTTCTTCTAAACTCAACTTCACAACTAATTGATTTTTTTTAGTTTTGGTTGTCAGTGTGGTTGTTTGATTTCCCCTTCCGAATGTTGAAGCCTCTCAAAGATATATCTTATCCTTTTCTTTTCCTTGTTTGTTGAACTTGATATGCGTGCTCTTATGAATTGATGATCTGTGAACTTAAGAACTTAATACTTGTGAGCCTGGAAGTATGATAGTTTCCAAACTAAGGTTAAGTCGTTCGAAGTCATTTTAGTCATTCTTTCTCCATTTTCATGCCATGTTTTGGTTGGTGGTCTTCTTCTTATTGCTGATTGTTTTGTCTTGTGTCTATGGGGACTTGTCTTTATTCTTGATATAGGTTCTCCAGTAGTTCTCATAAATTTTAATCTTTAACATTCTAAGCAATATTTTAAATATAGAATTCGCTCAAAATCATTTGTTACACAATTAATTCAACACCTCGAAACCCTAAAATTAATGCTATACAGAAAAGAGAAAATACTAATCTTGATCCATACTCATGTAATCTCTTCTCGTTCATAAATGCCTTCTTTACTCAAAAACTTAATCCACTCTTGCCTTCTTCCCTTTATTCGTTCTTTTGAATGGTGCAAGAACGTATGTCTCTTTGATATCTATAAAAAGTTCATATCTATAAAATGTTCTTTACTGAATAGAGAGGGAAGGGTTTTATTAATTACCCATAATGATTCTAATTTCCTGACAAACCCAATAACCATTATTTTGGCCCATCTCATATTAAAATCAAATAAAGTAATATGGGTTATACTTTATGATCATTAAATTCTCATAATCTCCCATTTGGCCCATGTTACGACTTGATGATCTAACAATACAAATGTGCACCATATATTGAATCTATCAACTCATCAAACTTGAATGAATTGAAATAATGGGATCATGGCGGTCATACTTTATTTGTCGACATGATTTCTTCCATGTATCACATAATCATCTCAACTCAAAATAATTATAATTGACAAAAACTATGCTTCTCAACTTTAATGTTTTCTTAAAAAAATATAATTTTTCATCACAATAAAATAATATGTGTATACAACATAACATCACAACTAACAAATAAGCAAAAACAAAACATTGATTGAATTTATAAATGTCAAAACAATAATAGCAAATATCCAAACATATGTATATACATATCATGATTTCATGATAACAAGGACTTATCTATAATGCCCATCCTTTCAATATAACCAATAAATATTTAAGGTGATAATCCTTTGGTTAATGGATCCGCTACCATTAGATCAGTTCCAATATACTCAATAGATACTTTATATTTTTGTACTTCTTCTTTGACTGACAAGCATTTCAAATCTATGTTTAACACCCTTAGAATACTTTTCATTTTTTGAGAAGAAGATAGTTGTGAAATTATTACAATAAATTCTTAACAGTCTAGCTATAATGTAGACAATACCTAACTCTAAGGTAAAGTTTTGCAACCATAATGCTTGAATAGTGTCCTCAAAGCATGCCACAAATTCGACCTCCATAGTAGAAGTAGCAATGACAAGCTATTTTCCACTCTTCCAGGAAATTGCCCCTCTTGGTAGTTTAAATAGATAACCAAAGGTAGATTTCCTTGAGTTTACCCAACCAGCATAGTCGAAATCTGAATAATCAATCACTTTTAAGTGATATGATTTCCTGTATATGAGCATATACTCCTTGGTACCTTATAAATACCTAAGAACTTTCTTTGCAACTTTCCAATGGTCCAATCCACGATTACTTTGATATCGGCCTAAAATTTTAACTACAAAACTGATATTCGGTCGAGTACAAGTCTAAATATACATCAGACTCCTAACTACAGATGCACATGGAATAGATTCTATTTCCTTTTGTTCCAAATCATTCTTGGGACATTTCACTTCACTAAATTTATCCTCTTTCTGAATTGAAACTGTAAGGCTCCAAAATATACCCTAGTTGAAATAATACATATTTATGAAAGTACATGTATGATAGGAGTTAGAATTTTGCTATGATTAGAATATGAAAGACATATGGTCTGAATTTTTTGTCAAATGGATAATGGTTAGTGAATTGGAATTAATTGATTTAGAGAATTAAGGTATTTAAACGTACATTTGGTCTAGGAAAAGTTGTCAAGTGGCCAGTTAAGTTGGTACATAAAAATTAGAACGATTAACTTATAAGTTAGTGACATTTGGCATGGTTAAAGCATTGACAAATGACATAGTTGATACATTGACAAATGGCAGCACTAAGTGTGTGACATATTACCTAATGTATCATTGACATATGGCAGCTCCTTTAAGGGACACATGAAACTCATTCATGAAGACATATGTTGCTCCAATTCCATGACACCTAGCTTTGGATGTGGCAAATTCTGCTGGAGCAAGTCTTCACTTTAGTTGACATATGGCAGCTCCTTTAAGGGACAGATGAAGCTCATGCATGAAGACATATGTTGCTCAAATTCCATGACACCTAGCTTTGGATGTGGCAAATTCTGCTGGATCAAGTCTTCATTTTAGTCTCTTCTCTCTACCGAAATTTCATTCTCCTACTCCCCCTCTCAACTTCCGGACCTTTGCTGAGGCTTGGATCATCATCTTTGTAAGTTATTTCATCAAGAAGTAGGTCATGTAACTTTATGTAATACTATCTAGTTGGTGCTGAAAGTTACACCTTAAACTTAGGTATGTGCTAGATGTTAGGAAGCTTAGTTTAGCTGGATTCTTGAAGTTAAATTTGAAATTTAGTAAGGTAAGGGAATTATAAACTTGGCATCCTATGATAACATGTCTTGTTTGATGTTTGATATGGATCAATTGTGTACTTAAATGGGAAAGAATTGAGGTTTGATACAGGCTGGAAACTGGTTCAGATGAATAGTTCTACTGGACAGGTTTTGGTATTTTAGCCATACCTTGCTCTATAGGTATCCAAATAGGATGAATTTAAATTTTTATTAAACTAGAAACTTATATCTACGAATTTCATGAGGCGTATAATTTGATTTCTGTCACTAAGTGTGTCAAAAGTTGGCTTGAAGCATCTAGAATCTGTCACTGTTTGTGAACAAACTATAGTCATTTGGGGATAATTTTCAAACTACTAAACCAAATTGCATAAAATTGGTGTCAGTAGAAACTTAAGATATAAAGAAACAAATATTTATAAAAATATTTGGCCTAAATCTTTCATTTTCATTGTCAAAATGACCGTGTAACATTGATCCGAAAGTCTGTTTTGGGGAAAAGCTGGAAGAAAATGATGAAGTATGTGTTTTCACTGAACTTGCTTTGGTATTTTGATTATAACTTGAACTGTGGATCTCCAAATGAGTTGGTTCTTAATTAAGATTAAACTAGAAACATATTTCTACAACTTTATTGAAGAAGTAGAATTTTAATTCTACGTCTAAGATTTTCAAAATTTAGCATGAAATTGAGTCTTGGTTTAGGTTGTAGCACTACCAGGGATAGAAATCATATCCTGTGGTTTTTGAATAAACTGTATTGATGTAGGCCGAATTAGACTAAGGTGTCATCACAAAATTTAAAGCTTATTATCTTAGTTTCAAATTTGTATAAAGTTTGTAATTTTTGGATATTGGAATTAAGAGTTATGAGGTGTACAACTTGGAGGCATGATCATGCATTCAAAATTTCAAATGTACACAATCTGTGATATTTTGAGCATAACTCATTGAATACTAAACCAAATTGGATGAACTTAGTATCATTGGAAACCTAAGATAAACAAGGAAAACTTTCTAGAAGGAAGTATTACCTAATTACCTAACTTTTATGACGAGAATAATCAAGCAAAGTGGACCCAAAGGTAGATTGTGAAATAAATATGGATTGAGGGATTGAGTATGATTTCACATGATCGATAAAGTGATAAGATTAAGGGTAAGAAACCCATATTTTTGACATGAACATGCATCATACATATTCAGTATACATGAATGTGCATAATTGAATTCTTAATTGTGCACAATAGTAATATATGTTTGTATTGAATATTTTAGAGGAATCCTTATAGCGACCAATTCTAGATATTGCCAGGACGTCGAGGCAATAAGCAATAAGGGAATTTTTTTTGTAAGTAATTTCGATAGTAAATTTTGTGAGTAACCAATATGGTCTCACCTTGATTTGTTTTGTTTAGTACTAAATTGAATTGTATATTGATGAATGGGTACTGAATTGTGTACTGATTCTGGACATGAAGATTCGAGGTATTGATTGATGAATTGATATTGAAGTGCTACTTGTATGTGAATGAGAATGACTAATTGAATTTGGTATGTACTGATTGTGTTCTAAATTCCGAATAATGATTGTCCGAGGCGTTTAATGCATGATTATATCGTTGGAAGTGCTACTTGCATGTGAATATGATTGACTACTTGCTTTGCACATGAAATTTCTGAAATGACTTTGTTTTGTTTTAAAACTGTTGAGTCCTAGTTATGGGTAAATAGGCATGCCTAGAAGGGTCTGCAGCTGCTTCTGTGACACTTCGGTGTCTTCT
>JANSVA010045228.1:0-13336 GCA_025504915.1 Erythroxylum reticulatum | reverse complement strand
TTTCCCTTAACCTATAACATAATATCTTACTCACATTAGCATGCTAATTAACTCCAACACAATTTAATCTAGCAAAATTAATTTAATCATGCTTATTAATAAACAAAATTTCTAGGGGCCAACATAAGTCCAATCCCTAAGTATCTAACTTGAGTATTTCACTATAAAAATCTGAGTATTAAATTTGACGAGCCTCTCCAAGCTCACAAGTACATATTTTTCAACATTTTCCAACCTTATATACTTGAACTGTATAACAAGCTTCTAAAAGCTCATAGAAAAATAAAATAACAATTTCTCTCTTGATAGATTGATTTCACTTTTTAAGGCACAATAAGAATTATATGCCTTTCAAGAATATGGATGCTGTTGAAATGTTTCAAAAGTTTGAGTATGTTCATTGCTTCATAAGTGTTGTTGCTCTTCCATAAATAGTCAATTTCTTCAACTAATCGTTGCTTTACTTGCACCTTTAGTCAATTGGATGGATTTAAATGTGAATAACTTCCATGTCATCTTTGTGAAAAATATTCCAGTATTCATGGGGCTAATATACGAACTTCATAATTTGTAGGATCCTTTCATATAAACTATTTCTAATAAGGTAAGTTCATAATGTAGGTTCCTATAAGAAAGAAAGCGTATTTCTTATGATTTTATTTTTTTATAATAAGACCATTAATTATACAAGGAAATAAATTTAGTTTGAATTTTGAAATATTATGCAATTATCATCAAAATCGTTAATCATAACCTTCGAGCTAACAATCTCCCCCTTTTTGATGATGACAAGTAATAATAGATATATTTTTCAAACTTCAAAGAGATAATAGATGATTTTGAAAGATACCTGTGACTTTTATATGTTCAGACATAATTAGAAAGAACCTGCCTCTTAAAAAAGGAACCTATCGTTTATATATCACAAATTTTCACAAATTTAATAGCATAATCAATCATATATAATCAAGGAAGCATTGAGAAATATATCATCATATATGCAAAAATATGCAAAACAAAAATCCACATAAACTCTCCTCTGGTCATAATAAAAAAATAATAAACTATAAGGAGGAAGTGAAATAAAACTGAATGAAATAGAGTGCATCAAACAAAATCATTAATATAAATAAGCCAACCAGAAATAAAATAGCAACAGAGTTATTAAAGAGATTCAAGGATTCTTTTGAATAAAATCTGCATGTAAAGAAGCTGATTTTGCAAACTATTTATTTGTTCTTGCATCTATGCTTGATTAGCTTTAATATCCTTCAATTGTTGTTGAAGATTTGCATTATTTTCATCCTGAGAAGGGATAAAAGTTTGTTGATCTGGAGTAGGATCTAAGTTTTCTGTTACTCTTTCAGAACTTTTGTCTACCCAGACATTGTTTTGCAATATGTATCCAAATTGATAGGGAGTTAAAGGGCAAACTTTAGCCGGTTTATACCAAATTTTGCAACTAAAACTCCATAATGGATAAAAATCTTGGTGAGCAACATCCCATAAGGTAGGCAACCGATGGTATTCTTATGATTCCCTTTATCCACCATGAAGCTCAAAATCATAGCTAGAAGATTCTTTCTGTTTCATTTCAGCAAATTACACCACATAAGTATCTAGTAGATTGTACCTTTCAACTGGGCTACTTCTGGGAAAAATTGAAGTAGCTAAAAGGGATGCAAGGTATCATGGTATTATGTCTAATTGCCTGCTCCAGGGTGTCCCATCTTGGGTATTCTCCGCATGAAGGGAAATAG
Source organism: Erythroxylum reticulatum (assembly GCA_025504915.1). NCBI lineage: Eukaryota > Viridiplantae > Streptophyta > Magnoliopsida > Malpighiales > Erythroxylaceae > Erythroxylum > Erythroxylum reticulatum. The sequence continues at coordinate 11,576 of JANSVA010045228.1, read as the reverse complement.
ATTTGACAACATCAACTAACTCTAGATCATCAACATCCCACTTATGATAGGGAAAATTAGTTCTCCCTATAGGAGCTACTTTTAGTATACTCATAGGATTTCTTCATAAATTAAATTTCACATTCATGCACCTATGAGACAATGGCTAGCTTTCTATTAACTTCTTCCTTTTTCATATGTGTGTAAAATATCCTAACAAGCTCATCGCATACTGTCTCATCTAATTTTAAAAAATTTCCCAACGAATGGTAACAAAGTAAGGAGGGATAGGTATACCTATGTTATCAAACATCATAGGAGGCAAGATGCACCCAGTAACCACCTTTCTTTTCTTGTACTGCATTTCATAGCAAACTTCAGCTTCCGTTGATTAAAACATTTTTTGTGGTATTAATGTCTTTCCTTTTCGTGCAGCTATTTTTATCTTCTTTGCCCTTTTTTCTTTAGGAATCATTTCTTCATGAAACAACTTATTTTTGTTAATGGTTTCTTCAATCACATGTTCTTTTTCCTTCTTTATTTCTTCCCTTTTTCTTTTTCTAGATTCTTATTACTTTTTTTTAGCATTAGGATTTTCTTTTCCTTTAGAAATTTTCTAGCTTGCTTTTCAAGACTTCCTCTAGTTTGTGGTTGTCTAATCAACTGAGAATGTTCTTCCTATGAATCATCATCATTTAAAACACAGTGTATTTCTGATACTTGGGGCTTCGAGGAGATATGTTCAGTAACATGAGCTTCACCATGATATAGGTTCAGTAACATAAGCTTCACCATGACTATCAGTGGAAGGTAGAGTTTTCTTTTGTCCTTTTGATTTGGTTCGTGCCATTATAAGAGTGATGGATGTGCTTTAGAAGATTTGAGATGAAATTAGAGAGTTGGAATGTGGAGAGTCAAGAGCGGCACTTCAAAGAACAATGAGGGTGAATAGAGGAGAGAAGTCTATTTCTGGTATATTAGGCATTTCTTAAGTGATGATCTTATATGAAGATGAACGATGGTACTTTAATACAAGAAGTGTGAACGTTTACGTATCTTCTGACAGATCTATTAACCGTTTGTTAGAACTTCACACACGTTTTTAAATGCTAAAATGATAAAACAAAGGAAATTACCTTTTTAGTACATGTGTAATCTTGCTCTATTAAACCAAGAGGAGCCTTCTAAAATGAAGGGGCCTTCTAAACTATAAGATGCCTACTAAACCAAAAGAGAGTTTATAAAAAATCAGAATAGAAGGAGCCTGCTAAACAAAATGTAAAGGCAAGTATCAGAGAATATTCATGTAGAAATAATGTCAGAGAGTTTGCATATACCAAACTCTTTTCTTAACACGCAAAATCTATCTTCAGAGAGTGATTTGGTGAAAATGTCAGCTAATTAATTATTAGTATTAACATGTAAAAGATCAATGATTCCTTCTAAAAAATGATGTTTGATTTATATATTCTTAGTCCTAGGATGATGTACAGGAATTTTAGAAAGATTCATAATACTAGTATTATCATATAATATAGGAATATGAGAAAAGTTTAAAGAAAAATCCTATAGGTGATGTTTCATTTATAAGATTTGAGCACAACAGTTGGTAGCTGCCATGTATTCTACTCCAATTTTCGAAAGTGATGTGCAATTTTGCTTTTTAAATGACCAAGATACTAGACATCCTCCAAGAAATTGACAATGACCACTTGTGCTTTTTCGATCAATTTTATCACCTATATAATCTGCATCATAATAGCCCACTATGTCAAACGAATCAGTTTTTAGATACCATAGTCCAAAATCCATAGTTCTGTGGAGATATTGAAAGATTCTTTTCACTGCTTGAAGGTGATTTTCTTTTGGATTTGATTGAACGCATGCACAAAAACTCACACTAAATATAATGTCTGGTCTTCAGCTTGTAAGATATAATAGTGATCCAATCATTCCTCTATATTTTGTCTCATCCGTAGCTTTGCTTTCTTCTTTATCAAGTTTAGTTCCAGTGTACATGGGATTACCCATCAGTTTGGCATTCTCAAAATGATATTTCTTGATGAGTTCCTTTGTGTATTTGTCTTGGCTAATGAACATTCCTTTTTCTGTTTATCTTATTTGTAATCCAAGAAAGAATGACAATTCTCCCATCATGCTCATTTCAAACTCCTCTTACATTAATGCTAAGAATTCTTCACATAAGGATGGATTAGTAGCACCAAATATTATGTCATCAACATATATTTGTGCTATGAGTAAATCACTCTCCTTTCTCTTAATAAACAAGGTTTATTGACCTTTCCTTTATCAAAGTTATTCTTAAGTAGAAAGTTACTTAACCTCTAATATCATGCTCGAGGAGTCTGCTTTAAACCATACAAAGCTTTGGATAACTTCATCAAGTAATCCGGATGGTTTTCATTTTCAAAACCTAGGGGTTGCTTAACAAATACTTCTTCGTTAATGTAACCATTTAAGAATGAACTTTTAACATACATTTGGAACAACTTGAAGTTTCTATACTATGCAAAGGTAAGTAAAATTCTAATTGATTCCAATCTAACAACAACTGTATAAGTTTCATTAAATTCAATACCTTCTTGTTGATTGTAACTTTGAGCTACAATTCTAGCTTTGTTTCTTACCACCTTACCATTTTTGTCAAGTTTGTTTCGAAATACCCAACAAGTTATAATAATTGACTTGTTTTGTGGATAAGGCACCAGATTTCATATGTTGTTTTTATTAAACTAACTTAACTTATCTTTCATAGCTAAGACCCAATTCTCATCAGTAAGAGCTTCTTCAACAGACTTTGTTCTAATTATGAGATAAGAGCCACAAAGTTTTTCTTGAACGACGATCTTGTTCTTAGACTTTCAGAGAGATCTCCAAGAATATATTGATGTGTATCAAGACCTCTCCATTTGATGCTTTTCGTTGTATAGGCTCCTGCTGAGATGAAGGAGCTTGCTCTATTATAGCTTCAAGGGGCCTTCTTGATTTTGTAATTCTAAAGGTATTATAGGTGTAGTTTGATTCTCCAATGTAATTTTAGGAATGAAATGATGCTTTTCATCATCTAAGTTTGATGCTGTTATTGAAGGTAATGCTTTGTCAAATACTATATGTATCGATTCTTCTATCTTGTTTGTTCTTTTATTGTAAACTTTGAATCCTTTACTAATAGTACTGTAGCCCAAGAAAATAACCTCTTTTGATCTCGCATTGAACTTTTCAAGGTTGTCTTTTCCAATGTTTAGCACGAAATACTTGGAGCCAAATACTCGAAAGTAAGCAATATTTGGTTTTCTTCCTTTTCATAACTCATAAAGGGCCTTTTTCAGAATAAGTCTTATAAGACATCTATTAAGTACATAACATGCCGTGGATACTGCTTTTGCCCAGTATCCATGAGGTAGTCCACTTTCACACAACATGGTCCTGGCTATATCAACCAAAGTTATGTTCTTTCGCTCTATAACTCCATTTTGCAGAGGCCTCCTTATACAAGAGAAGTTGTGAGTTATACTATTATTGTCACAGAATTCTTCAAAATTTTTGTTATCAAAGTCTCCTTTATGATCGCTCCAAATTGAAGTGAGGAAGTACCATTTTTCTATCCATTTTTTTCTAATTGCTTTCAAACTTTAAGGTCAATAGTCCTCTTACTAACTCTTTTTTGGATAATTTTGATAGAATGCTCATAGTAGTACGTCCAAAGCTTCTCTGTCAAATAAATGAATCCTTTTCTAGAGAGACAAAGCACTTAACACTTTATAAGGACAAGTCCTCCAATTAAGCACAATATATATTCTAATTTTTCTGTCTCTTCTTTCAATGTAGTTGAAGTGTTATATTTTAACTATTTTATGTCTCGAAAAACCACTACCAACTATCCATTGATTCTCCTTTGTCTCTGTTTTGAAACATATTTGTAGAAAGCATTATCTCATTTTAGGTACCTAAATTTTTATGGGTCCTTTTAGGTTAGTAGTTTGACCTTTTGGTCCCTAAACATATCTCTAATATAATTTCTTTTTACGAAAATTACAAGAATGAATAATGTGACCATGTTTACCACAGTAATTGCACAGAACATATGAATAATAGTTGTTATGATTTTTTCCACTTAGCAGGTTATTGTTGTCATGGCTATAGTTGCTGCTGGATTTAACAAAAAAGTTTGTGTATCGCCTGATATTGTTATTTTCATTGTATCCCATTCCGGCCTTACGAAAAATGCATTTACCAATACCAAGCAATGCATCAAGATTTTTCCTTCCATCAACGAAAGTTTTCAGATCTATTTCTAGAGATAAAATCTTTCGAGCATTTTCTCCTTTTCATGTTCTAAGGCAGTGACTTTTTCTTCTAACTATCTTACCTTATTAGAATCATTTTTTAGAAACTTAGTTTTTAGCTTAGCTACTCTTTCTTCCAAAACTTCCTTTTTATAAACCTTTTGCTTATAATCAACCTCAAGAGGCATATTCCTAGTCGTCAAATTTTCATTTGCAGTCTCCAATGATATAATCTTACTCTTTAAAGATGCATCATTGCTCAACTTGTTGTACTGATCATACAATTCATGAAATGCATTTTTCAATTCATTCATTTCAGCTTTCTTGTTTCCTTCTGTTTTCTTCGTCAATTTCTTTTTATAGAAGTGGATATATTTTTTGACTATAAAGTTGAATTCGTCTTCTCCATCTATTTGCAACTCATTATCACTTTCATCACCGTTTGATTCATTAGTTGCTTTTAATGCCATTCCTTTTCTGTAGAAGGATCCTTCATCTTGTCAAAGTTTAGTTTCATGGATCATCAAATTTCCTCATAGCTAGTCATATGAAATAATGTCTAGATCCTTTGTCGTTTCTAGAATTGTCACCTTAGGTATTCATTCTTTTGATAGTAACCTCAAAATCTTCGTTACGAGATCGTCATTGGGATATATCTTTCCCAAGTTCTTTAAGGCTGTGATGATGTTGTTGAAGTACCCAAAGAACTCGCCTATAGTCTCTCCTTGTTTTGTACCAATATTTTCGTATTGATGCACTAAAAGACTTATTATATGTTTCTTTATCTCATTCATTGCTTCAAACATGACTTGTAGTTTGTCCCACATTTCATTTGCTATAAAATAGTAGGATATTTTCTAATATTCTTTTGGAGATAATGCACATATCAAGTGATGTTTCGCCATAGCGTTTAGTTGTGCATTTCTCCTATCAACATTAGTCTATATTTCTATATTATCAGAACTGGGAATTATAACTCCAACTCTAATTGCTTGCCATACTTTAATATCTATAGATTAGAGATATATGGTCATTCTCTCTTTCTAGTATAAGTAGTTGTTTCCATTAAAGTAAGGAAGCTTTAAGATGGATTGTCCTGCAAAACTTCTCATATTGTTTATTATGATCTATCATGTGCTGTAAAACAAAAAAAAAGTGAAACCTTGCTCTAATACCAAATGATAAAGCAAACACACATAAGAGGGGGTGAATTGTGTGCGACTTAAAAAAATTTTAGCAAGTTACTTTCAATTCATATACAAACAGAATTAAAACAATAAGAGCCTTTTAGACTATAGTAGCCTGTTAAACAACAGGAGCCTACTAAAGTATAAGTCCTATTGAAACAATAAAAAGGAGGCGTTTGTTAAAATGAAAGGAACCATTGTTGTGAAAATCCTCAATTAAGGTTAGCACGAAGTGGTCATATTATTGGGTGTGATTTACTTTCATGGATTGTGAGGTCGACAGATAATGTCAAGAGTTAGGTGAGTCGGCCCTTTTTGATTGCAAAACCTATTCATTAGTTTTACGATCAAAACCGCAAGTATACGAGGTGTAACTTGTAGTAAAGAACAGATATCAATCCCTCTGAGATTATGTTTAGACGCTACTTAATTTAGGCTACTTCATTTGAGAACCAATTTTAATGAATATAATCTGAAAAATAAAACTAAATCAAACAACTAACAATGAACAAATGATAAAACAAAAGTGCATAAACTTAGAGTACTAGATTGAACAAGTAGAGATCACTTTTTCCCTATCTTGTCTCCCTCCTACCTTGTTAATTGAATTGTGCCTCACATAAGATGTCCTAATGTATTAAATACCCTCTTTTAAGGTGTAATTAATTGTCCCTAGCCAAATTAAATGGAAATGATTAAGTAGTCTCTCAGTCTACAAAATCAATCCACCAATTCAACTAGTTATGAAGTTATCTTATGGGTAACCACCTAATTAGCCAAGATCTCTCTCAACTAATCAATTAACTTAATAAATATAGGTCTATAGAGTGCCAATTCTCATTGTATAGTTCTACAAAATTTATCCAATTCAATTTCTCAATATATTGTAAGTTATAAGCTCAATATTCATCAAAAGCATCATTCATTCAAATCAACAAAATAGGAGTTCAATAAGTAGCTTTAAAGTAAACACTACAAGTAACTCAGCAACTCATAATGTCATTAACATCCTTAATAACCAGAAAATCCATCATAAAGATGCTAGAAGAGAAAAAGGAATAAAAACTAGATGAAGCAAGCTCCTCCCCTTCTTTGGTTAAATCTGGAAAATCTAGAGTTAGTGTGCTCTTTACCCAATTTGGAATTGAAATCTTGAGTCTCTACCTCTCTCTAAGCTCTAAATCTGTTTTTTAGCTCAAGGAGATAGGTTCTCTTGTCACCCTTTTGACCCTAGGGATTTGTGCCCTTATATCAAGTCATAAAGCCTTAAAAATAAATGAAACCTGCATGTTTTTTCTGACTCTATTTCCATAATCATGGGATTTAGCATGAATCCCATGATCGTATGCTCTTGTTATACAACTCCTCCACTTCTCTTTTCCTCTCTTGGTCCCTAGCTTAATCAAAAAAGTGACAACCCTTCATTTCTACACCAAAATGATCAATTCTTACCTTAAACCAAAATCAAACATAAAAGAACAACCATGAAGATCAAACTAAACAAAAACACACAATAAGTCCTAAAACACAACAATAACAACCTGTTATGCAAGAAACACATGCCAAATACTTAGAAAAAACACACACTAAGGCACAACTATCAACTTTCCCATACTTAAATGTTTGCTTATCCTCAAGCAAAAAGAAACACAACTAATCAATTCCATCACTTCATTTTCACAAATATCAAAGCATGCAATCCCTCAAAGTTTGGCTACTTAAATGTCAAGCTACTATATATATCATGACTACTTTTCATTAGTATACATAACCAAACTCAACTTATGGCACCATCGCTCAAAGATAAGTATAAACATAAAATGAATCCTCCTCACAGTTTCACTTGTTTCTCTCAAGTGTTTAATGGTTAGTTTTTCGCTTAAGCTCCTTATAGGAAACTACACTACTATAGGCTTTTTAATACACCAATTCTTCTCTACAATGATTACATGCATAAATAGATCAAAAGAACTTGCTTCGAGTTGTAATGTGGTAAGGGTTAAGGTGGATCAAAAGGGGAAAAGGGTTTAACATAAGCAATCATAAAGTAATAAGTGAACAAAAAGATAACAAAACATATTTATGAGATATACAAATGTAAATATACTACTACTCCGCACTTACTGATGCTACTAAGATGTTCTTCCTTTTTTTGGATTTTGTTCTTCTTTTCTTTTTTCTTTTTTCTTTTTTTCTTTTTTTCTTTTTTCCTTTTTTTGTCTAATAGTGAAGAAACAATGAACAAAATAGCAAATAAATGCAATGTGCTCTAAGATTAAAAGTATCACTTAACTCATCTAAAAAAAATTGTAGCAAAAAAATCCATGCTAATGCATCACTTAGCACTCTATTAAACTTGTGATTAGGTAACCTAATGGGGTTTAAGGTTTTAAAATGGGGTATTTCAAGAAACAAAAGGTTAAAGGCTTAACGGGGCTAACGAGGGATAAAAACAAGGGTAGGTCATTTAAGCCAACGTTAACACAAAAAGGGCCTTAGTCAATTCTATCTAGCATGCATCCAGTAGATTTAAATCGATTCAAAACAAGTTCTAAAGGTAATTACCTAAGGAAGCATCACATAAACAAGGAAATGAAATGACTATAGATGGAGTCATATAAGCTCAATCCTCACATTGGCTCAAATTAAAATTCATTATGTATCTCTACACTACCTCATTGCTCAAGTGTGAAATTTTGAGTAAGATTATGCATCCAACTAGTTTTCATCACTCAACATGGTTTACTATCTACTCAAGTAACCTGATCCGAGTTCAAACATGCATTCAATCTCATTCCAACTAGCATGAAAGAATTTCATGGAAGAAAAAATCAAAATAATTCAAGTGTGGTTCCATTGCTAACATAAAACAACGTAAAACAACAACCTAATATGTCTAAAACAAGCATCCTAATTAACAAAATTCAAACAGTGACTAAAACAAGCTCAAACAGTGCAATTGACAAAGCAAATGTCACCTCCCACACTTGGATAATACATTATCTTGAATATGACATGGCAACCACAAAAGGAAACCAAAACATAAAACATAAAACACAACATCAAAGAAACAAACAAGTAAAACAATTAACAAAGTAAATAAAACAACGTAAAAAGTAAAGGGTAAGAAAGCTTCATAGAGATTATGGTGGCAAAGGCGTAAGGGAAGGGACTTCAATGTTCTTCATCCAGATGAACTCGAGGAATTTCTTTTTAATGTACCACTTCTCCTTACACATTTGTCTCATCTGGGTGCCGATCTCATTAATTTGTAGTGTAATTTATTAATAGTTTTCAACCATTTAGTTGAGGATTTACTGGAACTTGTCAATATCTGCTGCTACGGTTAGTTCATCTTCAACTATTTCTTGTCAGGGTTCCGGGGGCACTTGAGAGGAGGATGGTTGAGAAGTGGCTACATCCTTACCCTTCCTATTCTTAACAGTAATGCATGTCTTAGGATTTCAAAGCTCTATAGAATGGGGCTCCAAAATTTCAAAGCGTCTCAAATAAGGTATATCAAACATATTAAGTCTAGCTATGCGTACACCATCCATATCAAAATTATAGTGTAAATCCAAAGTAGTAACAATGTAAGCCATGCCAAAATATGAGCTTTTCTTAGTATTGGAACCCACAACAGATCGAAAAATGAAATAAGGGGTATTCACTTTAATTTTATGATCTATGCACCAAAGAAAGAAAAGTTCCTTAGTCGAACACTTGTTGCTTTCAGTTTTGTTAAAAACAATTAGGCACATAAACTTATGAAGAAGTGCTTGGTACTATGAATCAAAATGTTGGGTGCATTCCTAAAGTCAAAAGTGTTTTTAACTGTAAGGAGCTTCCGATAATCATCCACATTAAAATCATAATGGTCATCCAAAACTTTAGTGTTAGACAATTCAAAGAGCGTATAAATGACAGTATAATCCAGCTTATATGCATGGCCACCTATCCTAAACTAGAATGTGTCCATTTTAGTATTGTAGCGCACAATGGTGAAAAATTCTATAGTCATCATAGGGTATGTCAATACATCACAATGGATTAAACGACCCAAAGTAATATTTGTAGCTAATCTTTCAATGTTACATCTTAGTCATGGAGTTTCTAACAACTTAAAATGAAAGTACCTAGGAGGCAATAACTCTCTATCCTTAAAATATCGAAATCTCATACCTTTTTCTTCCGAAAAAATAAGGAATGGGGCATGAAAAGTGGTTGTCATATCATGTTTACCTTCTCTAAAGACTTAGAGGCGTAGTTAGTCAGTTGGTTTTCGGGTTAGAAGCTTTAAAAATTCTTTGGGCTGGGGATCCCACAAATGTGGGTTAAGGTTCCAAAAACATTATGAAGAGCTTTCCCACGATCATGGGAAACAGGCCCATTCCCACTATCGTGGGCAATGTACAGACACCCAATCTTGATTTTCTAGCTTTTTAGCCCTCTTCCAAGCTTAGCATGCATTCCCAACATCTAAGTAACTTGCAAACACTTCAAAATCACCTAACCAACAAGAAATTTGAAGAGAAAACAAGTTAAAACTCAACAAAACACGTAAACACTAAGAAATCATAGGAAACTCAAACCAAACATAATCAAAACTAAGCAAGTCAAGCAAACAAGTAAACAAAGACAAACAAAAGAAAGGTAAACATGCTAAGTTAAGGTCATCAGCTTGACCATTCCACATGCATTCATGAAAGAGTGGAAGAAAGGAAAGAGATGACTTCCCTTTCTTATGAGTATGTCCCTCTATAGTATGGCTTGCACCTATACCCATTGACCTTGAATGCTTCACTCTTGTCATTTTCTTACTCCAAAGCTCCATGGGGAAACACTTAAAGAACTTTGAAGGGTCCACTCCATCTTAACTTGAGCTTTCTGGGAAATATCCGAAGTCATGAATTGAATAAAAGCACTAAGTCCCCACTCTTAAACTCCTTTTTAATGTGAGCATTATACCACTTTTTTTCTTTTTCTTTGTATAACTTAGCATTTTCATAAGTTTCAAATCTTAACTCTTCCAATTCATCAAGTTGTAAAAATCTCTTCTCACCTGCAAGCTTCTAATCCATAAGCAACTTCCTAATTGCCCAATAGGCTCTATGCTCCAACTCCAAAGGTAACTGGTAAGCCTTACCATACACAAGTCTGTAGGGAATAGTACCTATGGGTATCTTGAAGGCTGTCCTATATGCCCAAAGTGTATCATCTAACTTCAAAGCCTAATCTTTCCTTGAAGTGATCACTACCTTCTCCAAAATCTTCTTCAACTCCTTGTTCACCACCTCTACTTGGCCACTGGTTTGGGGGTGGTAAGGGGTCGCCACTTAATGATGCACATTATATCTTTTCAATGGAGCTTCAGAGGGTTTGATGCAAAAATGACTCCCTCCACTGATTATCACTCTAGGCACTCCAAATATAATGACAATATTCTTAATAAATCTTTGTACCACTTTGCCATCATTGGTTGGAGTAGCTACAGCTTGAACCCACTTCAAAACATAATCAACTGCAACCAGTATGTATGAATTACCTAAGGAGGACAGGAATGGTCCCATAAAATCCAAGCCTCACACATCAAATATTTCCATTTCCATGATGTTCAAAAGTTGCATCTCATCCTGATTTGATATGTTTCCCATTCTCTAGCATCTATCACACTGTAACACACAATTTTGAGCATCCTTAAGTAAACTTGGCCAATAGAACCCACATTCCAACATACAAACTATCTTCTTGTTTGCTCCATAGTGTCCTATATTCATTGAACTATGACATTGAGTCAAAACATTAGGCTTTTCATCTTCAGGAACACACCTGCAAATCACATTGTTAGCATAAATTTTATATAACATAGATTCATCCCAAATATAGCCAGAACATTGGAATAAGAAACGCCTCCTTTATTGATATGAGAGATCAAAAAGAAGAATACCACCTATAATGCCCCCTTATATCGTAGGGTACACATTGGGACGCTTGGAGATCATTTCGGTACATATCCTACGATAAGGGCGAGCTACGTTTGATCTCTACATTAACTTCACATGGCATCATATCAATATTCAATCATAAAGCATCAATAAAAAGA
>JANSVA010045198.1:0-13338 GCA_025504915.1 Erythroxylum reticulatum | reverse complement strand
TAATATGCTAATCCTATAATAACTAGGAATCCAAATAACTTAAGAAGTACTAAATAGTAAGAAATCCAATATTAACTTGGAATCTAAACTAAATGCTCCTGCATCATAAGAACACAAGAAGAACCAGATCTGAACTCACGTATAATGATATCGCGAGTGTTCTGGTCCATGTCTCCATGAGTAGCTGAGACTGTATGGTCATGACTTCGCATCTTATCAGTTAGCCAGTCAACCTTGTGCCTTGTATTGACAAAAATGACATTTTGGGTTATGGCTAAGGTCTCATAGAGATCACAGAGTGTTTCCAGCTTCCAATCTTCTTTCTCCACGGTGACGTAAAACTGTTTGATATCTTCAAGTGTAAGTTCATCACGCTTAACCAGGATCCTAACTGGCTTGTCCATGAACTTCCTTGTGATTTCAAAAGCTTAGGAGGCATAGTAGCAGAGAATACTCCAATATGAACTTTTGTTGGAAGCAACTGGAAAATATCATAGACCTGGCAGGAAAATAATTGCAATTAGATGATGAGGACAAATGGCACACTGACAGATTTCATCGAAATTGATACAAAACCTGATCTTTAAAACCACTTAAAAGCATCTCATCAGCCTCATCCAATACAAACATCTTAATATAATCTGGACAAAGTGACTGCCTTCTTAACATGTCAAATACACGACTAGGAGTACCAACAACGACATGCACACCAGCTTGAAGAATACGCTAGTTCTCACCTACACTTGTCCCACCTACACAAGCATGAACTTTCACACCAAGGTACTCGTCAAGGGCTCGCATAACCTTCTCAATCTGCTGTGCAAGCTCCCTAGTAGGAGCGAAAACCAGTGCTTGACATTGCACTAGACTGCAATCAAGTTGCTGAAGAATCCCTGGGCAGAAAGTTGCTATTTTCCCAGTTCTGGATTGTGCCTCCTGAATTACATCCAGACCCTTGCAAAAAGGAACAATTCCCCTTTGCTGAATTGCAGAAGGCTTCTCGAAAGCTGAAAAGTTAATAAAAAAGCAATCAGGAATTCAATATATCCCAGAAAAGGTTAAAAGTATGAGTCTAAAAGAGTATTTCCATTAACTAATGAGTAACAAATCAAGTAAAGAAAAGAAAAAAACCACTGTATAGCTACCATAAGCATAAATGCCTCTAAGAAGGTTCTCTTGCAATCCCATTGCATCAAAACTGTCATAAACTTCATCATATGAGGTGAAGAAGTCCTGCCCTTCAGTGGAAAGGCTGCAAACTAATTAACATGCATGTAGTCAGCATCAAGTCCTGTAATATTAGCATTATGTTGCTGTCAAGAACCGGCAGCTCCAATCAAGTCACACACTTCACTCATTTTTGCATCAAATTGTCGAGTATCAAACTGCGACCCATCAGGTGCTAATCCTGCCATGGCTGCACAAATGAAATATAATTTTTATCTAAATGGATGACATGGAATGGGTCAATATACAGGCTATAAAAGTAAATAGGTAGGTGCTTCTCTGGTTCCAGAATCAACTCAAACCCTAAGCATCAATCAAATAAAAATTCAAATTTTGGGACATCCACGATACGGTTGGTGCCAAGAAAGTCCATCACCCAATGCCAAGTGCTAGAAATATGACAAGACCGACTTGCCAACCACACATAAACAAGTGGACAATCATTACACTCCTGTTCAACATCCAGGGAAGAAAGACGAGGCATGAAAATATCTAGTACGTCAAAAACCACCAGACATTGCTTTGCTCGCTACTCCAAAATATCAAATTAGGAATTGAGCATTTATGAACTTGCAATAGAATCAAAGTGTTTACTGTAATATATATACATACCAACAGTATCACTGATGTTTTTTAATGCAACCATTCAAATGATCGAAACTATAAAGTCATTAAGAAAATTGCATCCAGCCGTACAAAGTACATAACATGTTATCAGCAGGTCAAAAGTGCAGCATGGCGTCCGTATCACAACCAAATAACCAAATACATAAACGTGCATGAATACACCAGTGCAAAGAATATGGAAAGGGAATGCAATCCATAGAAACAAGAACCAATATCACTACGTGCAAATGACCAAAAAAGCTAAAGAAAAGGCAGAAAGGTAATAATACAGTATAATATACATATATACGCGATAAATGCTATATCATCAAAAGTTTAAAGGAGTAGTATCGTAATCAACCATGGGGTCAATAAATTGCGCATTCAACCCAAAACCACTAAATTAAATCATCAACGGCTTATTGGAAAATACTTACGGAAACAAAAGACTAAGAACCCAATCTAAAAATCTAAACGACAAAGGAAGTTAAAAGAAGTCGCACAAAAGTAGAAAAAATTAAAACTTTGATACTGGAAAACAAACCAAGTTTGTCACTTTATATGGGAATCAAACATACAGATCAAACCCAACGTCCCAAAACAATAGCACCCTCTTCCACACCTAAAAGAAAACTCTAGCACAAAAATCAAACTCAAAACCTTAGATAAAGAAAGGAGCATAATCATAAACGTCAAAATCAATCCACAAATAGATATCTCCACGAAAGTAATACTAGAAACCTCAACAAAAGAAAAAAGATAGGAACCTGCAACTGTAGTGATTGACTATAATGGTAGAGACCTCTCAAGACAATATCTCAGGGTGTAAGTTTTCTTATTTGGAAACTGAGAAATTCTTTGTGGTGGAAAATTAACAGTTAAGATAATAGATTCAGAGAGAGAGAGTGGAAACAATCAATAGTTTTTCTTATTCCCTTCCCAAGATTGGTTGCAAATCTTATTTATAATGGAATTCTAAAACAATATCTCCTACATTTTAGGCATTATCTGCCCATATAACTTGAAACGAAACTAACGGCTTTTTATTTGGAAACAAATAAACAAACTAACGGAAATAACAAAAAGCCGGTGCCAGAAAAAAAAACATATCCTTCACGTCTGCATGTCTGCCTTCCCAGAAACCGAAAGCAATGCTAGACGTCTAATTTCTGGTGCAAAAACAAGCATCCTCCACGTCTGTTGCTTGCATGACCCTATCAGCTTCCTCCTCCCTCAAATTTCCCTTGTCCGTAAGGGAAAAGAAATTTGGATAACGTCGTTTAAACCGGCGTAAATCCTCCCAAGTTGCGTCATCTGATGATGCGTCCTGCCATTGGACCAGGACCTCTTCCTTTGCGCGATACCTGCCTTTTTGAATGATGCGTTGATTGAGGATTTCGTCTGGCGATGGAAGAACGGGCACCATAGGAGAAGAAGGTGGCAGCTGTGGGGAAGTAACTGGTGTGCCACCGAGGTGTTTCTTGAGTTGGCTTACGTGAACTACGTCATGTATTCTTGAGTCTGCAGGTAGCTCCAATTTATAAGCCACAGCTCCTACTCTCGCCAACACGCGGTATGGCCCATAGAATCTCAGTGATAGCTTAAAGGATGAGCGAAATGCCACAGAATTTTGGCGATACGATTGCAGCTTAAGGTACACGAAATCACCAACATTGAATTCCACATTCCGGCGTCTTTGGTCAACTAAACTCTTCATCCTATCTTGTGCTTGGAGCAAGGTGAGTTTCAAGTCTTTCAAAATGGCGTCTCTATCATGCAAATATAATCCACAGCATCCACTTTGGAAGTGTCAGGCATATAGCGAACGAGCGACGGTGGTGGTGTTCCATAGACAACTTGGAAGGGTGAGATCTTTGTGGTGGAGTGGTTGGCAGTGTTATAACTATACTCTGCCCATGGTAGCCATTCTTTCCATCTCCTTGGTTGTTCTCCCGGGAAACATCTTAAATATTGGTTCAAAATCCAGTTTACCACCTCAGATTGCCCATCACTTGGAGGGTGATAACTTGTGCTCATGTTTGATTTGGTCCCCTGCATCTGAAATAGGGTCTTCCAAAAGGTGCTCAGGAAAACTTTATCACGATCAGTCACAATCGAGGCTGGAATCCCATGTAACTAGACTATATTGGCAACAAAAGCTCTTGTCACTATCACAGATGTATAAGGATGAGGGAGTGGAATGAAATGTGCGTACTTGGATAATCTATCCACCACGAACATTATTACATGACATCCTCCCGATGTGGGCAATCCCTCCACGAAATCCATCGAGATGGCTCTCCAAACTTGATCAGGAATCGGCAATGGCTGGAGTATACCGGTGGGAGCCATGTGTTTTGCTTTATTTTTTTGACATACCTCACACTCCCGAACATAAGAACGTACAGCTTGCCTCATGCCATCCCATGTAAAATCCGCCTGTAGCCGGGATAGAGTTTTATAAATCCCAAAGTGCCCCCCAATTGGCGTTTCATGGAGTTCAGAAAGAATTACAGGAATTATAGAAGATTTGGGACTCGGGAGTACCTTACCATGGAGTTATTAGGATGGTAACATTCGATAAATTGTGGGAATTGATTCACTTTTTCAAAAAATTATACATAGGGTCTAATTTTACAATTACCCAACTCTTATCTATGGTAAGTATTAATTCCAAAAATATTCTCCACTAATCCTATTGCTAATTTGTCTCTTGATTTCTTGTAGGTTTAACTTCGGAATCTTCTAATTGCTGACACTCCCCCTCAAGTTGAGTAGTGGGATCACCAATACCCAACTTGCCTAGAACTGAGCCATTGATAGCTTTGTTCAAGATATCGACTAGTTGGTCCTCCGATCGGACAAAAAATAGATCAACCGTTCCTTCTTCCAGTTTTTCTTTGATAAAGTGGCAGTCTACCTCCACATGCTTGGTCCTGTCATGCTGCACTGGTTTTTCGGAGATGTTAATTGCTGCTTTGTTATCACATCTTAGCTGACACGGAAATCGTGGTGTGAATCCAATTTCAATCATCAATTTCTTGACCCACAAAATTTCTACAAGACCCTTTTCTATTCCTCGAAATTCTGCTTCTGCATTGGATAGAGTCATAACCTTCTGTTTCTTGCTCCTCCAAGTTACCAAATTACCCCCAACTAAGGTGAAATACCTTGAAGTAGATCTCCGGTCATTGGGATTGCCTGCATAGTCTGCATCAGTATATACTTAAACATTTAGATGCCCATTCTGTCTGAAAAATATTCCTCTTCCGGCTGTTCCTTTCAGATATCGCACAATTCTCAACGTCGCTTCCATATGATCTGCCTGTAGTTGGTGCATAAACTGGCTCATAACTCCCACAACATAAGCAATATCAGGTCTTGTATGTGCTAGGTAGATCAATTTCCTAACAAGCCTTTGATACCGTTCCCTATTTGTTAGCTCAACTCCTTCCTCTATTTGTAGTCCATGATTCATCATCATTGGAGTTTTTGCTGGCTTACAGTCAACTAAACCGTTTTCAGCCAAAAGATCAAGTACATACTTTCTTTGAGATAGAAAGATCCCTCCCCTTGACCTTAGCACCTCGATGCCTAAGAAGTACTTCAGCAATTCTGTGAACAGGTTCTCCTTTAATTGGACAATCTCCTCAATGTCACTTCTTGTTATAATCATATCATCCACGTATATGATCAAACAGGTAATGAGTCCTCCTCGCTGCTTCAAGAATAAGGTGTGGTTGGCATTGCTTTGTCTGTACCCATATCTCTTCATTGCCATTGTAAACCTTCCAAAACAAGCTTGTGGGGACTGCTTAAGTCCATATAGTTCCTTCTTCAGTCTGCATACCTCGTTCTTCTGAAAGTCATCTGAAAAACTTGGAGGTGCCTCCATGTACACTTCTTTCCTGAGATCTCCATGAAGAAAGGCATTCTTCACATCGAACTGATGAAGTGGCCAATCTTGATTTGCTACTACAGAGAACAACACTCAAATTGTATCAATCTTGGCCACCGGGGAGAAGGTCTCCGAGTAATCAATGCCATAGGTTTGAGTGTAACCTTTGGCTACTAATCGAGCCTTGTACCGTTCAATTATACCATCAGCCTTATGTTTGACTGTAAAAACCCATCGATAACCTACTGGTCGTTTCCCTTCTGGGAGTAAGCATTTCTCCCAAGTTTTATTTCGTTCAAGGGCATCCATCTCCACTTTCATTTCCTGCCACCATTCTTTCTTCTATTTTGCTTCCTCCACTGTTCTTGGAATTGATTATGTATAGAGTGTCGTGGTAAACACCTTGGCTACCTCTGAGAAGCCCCCCGTGATAGCATTTCCCACTAGGTATCTTGATACTCTCGATATGTGTTCTGGTGAGTACCTTTTTGGTGGCACTTCTCTTGTGCTCCTTTGTGGTAGGACATATCTTTTTGTTTCTTCAACTAGAGTCTCAGAAGTCAAGTTGTCATGGTTAGCATCATCAGTGGAAGCAATAACCGGAGATTGTGTGGAACTTGCCTCTTGTAGGACATCCACTGAAGGAGTACCATTGGTTGTTGTACTTGGCTCATGAATCTGTTCCCTATCATAAGGTGGCTCGGTGGTTCCACTTACTGGTTCTGTTAGAACTCCTTCTATCAAGATCAACCTATTTAACCAACGTAGTGGATCATCTACATTCTCCCCCTAACCACTAGGTTGGTGAGCATAAAAATACTCAGATTCAAGGAAGTCACAATCCATAGTGATATGGACGTGACGAGTTTCAGGATCATAGCAATGGTACCCTTTTTGGTGAACAGTATAGCCCACAAAGGCACACTTTCGAGCACAAGGATCAAGTTTGTTGTGTTCTACCTTGGGAGTATGGACATAGACTGAACACGCAAAGATGCGAGGAGGAAGAGTTAGGGTTGGTGGGATATTGTTTTGAGTGGCTAAGACTTGAAGTGGGGTTTTGTGGTTAAGTATTTTGGTAGGGAGACGGTTTATGAGGTAAACTGAAGTGGCTACGGCCTCTAGCTAGAAGGATTTAGGTACATGAGATTTAAACATCACGGCCCTAATCATTTCAAAGATAATGCGATTTTTTTGTTCCATAACTCCATTTTGTTGAGGGGTGTTGGGACATGTAGTTTGATGTATAGGTCCTTTATCTAGGTAGAAAGATTTCATAGAGCTATTAACATACTCCCTCCGTAAAGTTTGATTTTTTTTTATTTTATTGAGTGAGAATGATGTTATAAAATGCAAATAATTTGGCCGAGACTTCGGATTTGTGTTCAAGAAAATACACCCAAGTCATGCGAGAATAATCATCCACAAATAAAACAAAATATTGAAACTGACTATTATTGGAGTGTGGGGCTGGTCCCCACATATCTGAGTGTATTAAAGAAAACACAGAGTTCACTCGAGTATTGTTTGAATAAAAAGATACTCTATGATTTTTGGTTAGGATGCAAGTTTCACAAGTAACTGAAACATTATTATTCTGAAACAAGGTAGGAAATAACAATTTTAGATAGCTAAAGGATGGGTGACCTAGACGTCGATGCCATAGTCAAATCTATCGGTTAGGTGTTCTATGAGCTAGCATGGCAGTTCCCTGGTGAGCCACCTCATTTACATGGTACAGACCCCTCGCTTAGTACTACACCCAATTATCTCCCACATATGAATGCCCTGCAAAAGACAAAATTTGGGATATATTAATACCACACAATTGAGTTCTTTCGTAATATAACTGAGAGACAATAGTTTGCACGATAGTGATGGGACATAAAGGCAATTTGAGAGTTTCAACTTCGGAGATATTTCAATTGTTCCAGCCCCTTTAACTTCGGATAACCCCCTATTGGCCAACTGAATATGGGTTTTGTGGGAAAAAATTGGGGCTATAATGTCTATTGGGTCATGTGTCATGGTGTCAGTTGCACCATAGTCAAAAATCCATTCAGACATTTTTTCGAAGGTTAACTGATACCTCGTTGATGCATCTCATTAGGATTCATTGTCTCTCTAGCCATTGCCGCAAAACTTGTCTGATCTTCGCCACCACCCCCTTCGATTTTACATCATGGTTGCTGCTACTGGTGTCGGTGACCTTCGGGATGCCAATCGTAGCGGCAACCTTGCTATTTCTAGCATGATTAGATGTCAGCTTTTGGTTGTCTTCCCACCACTCTGGGCAGCCGACAAGCTTGAAACAAGTTTCTCTGGTATGCTTTTTCATTCCAAAATGGGTACACTGTAGATTGGACTTATCCTTGGCGATGACGATTTCCATGTCTTCTCGCCATTATTCAAGTGCCGTCCCTTTTCTGTCTGTTGTCTGATTTCATTTCTGGGTTTGTCTCTAGTTATCCTTGCTGCCAGACCCGTTCCTATCCCTAATGATGAGGGATCTGCATCACCGGGGGTTGTCGGCTTCATAATTTGGAGCTGGGCGGTCTCCCTTCTCACGGTGGCATATGCAGATTCCACTGAGGGAATGGATTCTTGTTTCAAAATATTTCGCCAGATACTGTCATATTTGTCATCCAAACTAGAGAGAAGCTGATATAATCTGTGTTCTTGTACAATTTTACTGTACCTTGTGACTCCAATTTCGCAACATCCCATCGAATTGGGCTGCCTTCTATCGATATTCATCAATATGGATTGGAGTATATTCCAGCATTCTTCTAATGTATAATGCCCCTGAGTTTGTTTGTTGGCTTTCATGTGGAGATCATAAATCTGAAGGGAGTCTGCTCCACTCTTATATGTAATGGCCAACCCATCCCTTAAGGCTTTAGCCGTTGGATACTCAGTCACCCTGTTCACCAATTTTGGGTCGATATTTTGTATCAACCATGAGAAAACAATCAGATCTGACTGTTCCCACTTCAAGAAATCTAGTTCAGTTTCTGCTGGTGGTAGAGGCATGCCTGTGATGTGTTGAACCCTGCCTCTACCACCAATTGCGATTCTCATAAGTCACGCCCATAACTGGTAATTCTCCCCATCAAGTTTGAGTCCAATTGACAAAGTGTCGGAATTGGATTGTGTTTTTTGGTCATTCAGATTATTGCATAACAGGTTTGCAAGTTGCAGGGTTAATTCATTGTTGTTAGATGTTGACATGGCTGGATTGTCAGGTGTTGACATAGCTGGAAAAAATTTGCAGGTTTGTAAAAACTTCGAATGTTTCTGGTTTGATTGTGTTTCAAAAAAATAGGCTAATGGTAGATGATGAGCACTAGATTATAGGTCTCAGAACCAAATAACATTGCTCTGATACCATATTAGGATGGTAACATTCGGTAAATTGTGGGAATTGATTCACTTGTTCAAAAAATTGTACATAGGGTCTAATTGTACAATTACCCAACTCCTATCTATGGTAAGTATTAATTACAAAAATATTCTCCACTAATTCTATTGCTAATTTGTCTCCTGATTTCTTGCAGGTTTGACTTCAGAATCTTCTAATTGCTGATAGGAGGAACCACATTCCTCTTCTTTTCTAGGCGTTGGGATTGGTACCAAATTGTAGGTAATATGGGTCCTCTGCACACTCATGCTGTACCATCTCCCACCATATTGCTTGTGGACTGGAGACTTCCATGAAGACTAGTTTGGGCTTCCTAGATAGAGCATCCGTTGCAGTGTTTTGACTCCCGTGCTTGTATTCAATTTTGTACTGATATCCTAGCAATTTTGGAAGCCATCGGGCCTGTGCGTCTGTCATGATTCGTTGCTCCAGAAGGAATTTCAAACTTTTTTGGTCTGTTCGAACTACAAAAGAATTTCCTAACAAATATGGTTGCCACTTTCTAATTGCTTTAATGATTGCTAGCATCTTTTCTCATAAGTTGAAAGTTTCAAAGTGTCCCCCTTCAAATTCTCACTAAAATAGGCGATGGGATGCTTCTGCTGCATAAGGACTGCCCCAATGCCAATACCACTGGCATCACATTCTATGAAGAATTTTTGTGAAAAATCTGGAAGACTAAGGACTGGTGCTTGTGTAAGAGCATCTTTAAGGTTTGGGAAAGCCTCTGCAGATTCTGGAGTCCACCTAAAGCCTTCTTTTCTAAGCAACCGATTAAGGGGTGCTGTTATTGTCCCAAAATGTTGTATGAATTTCCTGTAATACCCCGCTAGCCCTAAGAATCCCCTATAACGCACAGTTTTGGTGTAGGCCAATCTTGGACTGCTTAAATCTTGGTTGGGTTAGGTTCCACTCCATTTTCCGAAAACACGTGTCCCAAGTATTGGACTTTTTGCACACCAAAAACATATTTACTTGGTTTGGCATACAAGTTGTGTTTACTCAGAACTTCCAACACTATTTGTAGATGCCGTAAATGGTCCTTCTATGTCTTCGAATAAACTAGAATATCATAAAAAAAACTAAAACAAACTTACACAAATATGGACGAATCATTTCATTCATCAAACTTTGGAAGGTTGATGGTGCATTGGAGAGTCCGAATGGCATCACATTGAATTCGTAATGCCCCTCATATGTCCTGAATTCAGTCTTGTGGATATCTACTTCATGCATCCTAATTTGGTGGTTTGGAGGTTAAATCAAAATTTGAGTAATGACATGCTCCTGAGAGTTCGTCCATTAATTCGTCAATAACCGGTATGGGAAATTTGTCCTTAATTGTTGGCCCCAATTTTTTTTCTTGATAAGTAAGTATGATTTATATCAATTATAAGATCTTTATGAAAGTTACGGAATTAATTATTATGTTGATATTAGAAAGATTATATGATATGGGTTGATTGAATTAAAGTGTTAAGGTTATAAGAATGTTCAAGGATGTTTCTGGGAAGACATTTAAGGTTAAAAGAACCTAAGCTTATAAGGCAAGGCAAATTGGACATTTCTCACACATTAATGGCAAAATTGAAATACGAAGTGTTGGCTTGCTTTTAAGAGAAGGAGAAAACGTGAATTGGAGATGCTAGAAGAAGCTAGATACGTGGATGAGAAAATAGAGAAGAAAGAGAAGCACGAAAAGAAATGAAAGAGCGAAAGAAGAGAAAATAAGGTAGGGTTTTAATTTTCTTAGCTTTCAAGAGAGAGTTTGAGGTGGTTCAAGAAGAGGAGAAGGTAAAGGAAGATAACAGCTTCCATTTGAGCCAAGGATCTCTTCATTTGGTGAAGAACTAAAGGGATCAAAGAGGCCTATTTTAGTTAGATCATCTCACGGAGTACACATTAAAGATACAGCAGGAAAGAACTTTTGATACCGCAAGTTGTTTGCAAAGAGAAGGCATTTTGAGCAAGTCTCTAAGTAAGGAAATCAAGGTAGGTACATGTTTATAATAGAGTAAATAAGCCACTACTGTTTTTCTGTAAATCAAAGAAGTTTACTGATTTCAATTGCATCATAAGTGTAACATCTATTGCTTTTGAATGATTTGTGAAATTGTTATACGTTTGTTACATGAATTATGTTGATATTTGATGAAAAGACTTTGCAAGTGATTTTTGAAAAGATAACATATTTATGAAATCATGTTTTCGAAATATATCATGTCTATGAAAAGCAAGTTTTCAAGAAGTGCCATTTTGGGCAACAAGCTTACAAGTTATGAAATATGTGTTATGTGGGTTTGTGGTTGTCCCCTAAGTTCAGTCACGTGCACGTTGACCAAGTTACAGGCTTCTCCCGCCTGCCCGTTAGTGGCATGGAGCTCCTTCATGGACTCCCTCAAGTTTATGACTACACAAGACCATTATGTGAAAAAATGTGTAGTGCATCATGTTTTGGGATCCACCCAAACTATTCTGATGTGCTTATGAGCTTATGTTATGTTAGCAAGTTTGATGAATTCATGTTTTGTGACTTGTGGATTTTGGCTGAAAGTTTAAGAACATGTGTTCTATAAACTCAATGAAAATTTTCCATGACAAGAAAAAATGGGTTTCAAAAGCTTTGCTTATCTTTTTGTTATAAACTGTTACCCATGAGCTTTCAAGCTCACCCCCTTTTTACCCCATCTTCAGGTGATGGCTAAGAGATCAAATGATTAAGAGCCTTAGGGAAATTCTCCAAATTTTCTTAATTTGTAGTTCGAGTTGGTTTTGGGAATGCATAATGTTGTAGTTGCATATCAAGTTTGTTTGTTTAAGAATTGTTGTAAATTTGAGACTTTGAGATGATGATGTAATGTGGCTTAGAATGCCATCAAAGATTTGTAAAAATATTATTCTTTTAAGGTTAAGGAAATATGAATTGTATATGGATGATATTGAAATGATTATTAGCTTGAACAAATGGTTTTGAGTATATATATATATATATGTATGTATATATACACACGTACGCCTAAGTGAGATTCATGGAAAGGCAAGACAGGAATTATAATTGATCAAATATAGTTGGATGTGATGAGACAAATGAGTTAAGATTTGAGAGTTTCATGAAGTCAAATGGGTAGCTGAATGGTTGTGTTCAGGAAATTCCAAGGTTACAACGTGCAAAATTACAAGCCTTCCATAGGGTAGAATTTGTGTTATTACTTAAGGGTAAAATATGGATTGATCTAGGCTAAACTAGACCAAATTGTCTTCTAGAAAGTTGTAGGTCTTTCTTTTAGCTTTCCAACGATATGTAGTATGAAATTTTTGGACCTCTAGATTGGGAGTTATGGTCCTTAGAAAGGAAAATGCTTAAGAGGATAAAGATGTATCATCTGTGATGACATCACATCATCTGTAGGGATGCATCATCTATAAAGATCTACCATATGTAAAGATGTATCGTCTGTGATGATGTCACATCGTCTGTGATAACGCCATTACGTCTGTAGGGATGCATCGTCTGTAAAGATACATCGTCTGTGAAGATGTATCATCTGTAAAGACGATACATCTGTGATGATGTCATATTATCTGTGATGGCATCATATCGTTTATAGAGTTGTATCGTATGTAAAGATGCTTTGTCTAAGAGTTGCATCTTCTTAAGTTGACTTTGCTTCGTCTTAAGTTGACCCCGCTTAGTCTTAAAAGTTGCATCGTCTTAAGTTGACTTTGCTTCGGCTTAAGTTGACTCGGGTTTCGTCTATCTTTTGCTTCATCTATCTTTTTGTTTCGTTTGCCCTTTTCGCTTCGTCTGCTTTCCGCTTCTTCTACTTTTCACTTTGTCTGCTTTCCATTTCATCTACTTTCTGCTTCGTCTGCCTTCCGCTTCGTCTGCTTTCTACTTCATCTGCTTTCCGTTTTGTCTGTTTTTTACTTCGTCTGCTTTCTGTTTCGTCTGCTTTTTGTTTCGTCTGCTTTTTACTTTTTCTGCCCTTTTTGCTTCGTCTGCTTTTTTACTTATGTGACCTAAACTTCTTCTTCTGCACATTATTCATTTGATACTATCGTCTGCTCCATCTTTTCAGACGATGAAATTTATCTTCAAGGTCTTTATGAAAGTTGTAGATCTTGAAGTCCTCTTTCGAACCCTCCTAGAATGATCTTGATCTGAAAACCCTAGAGCAAGTTATGC